>MJUU01063540.1:37014-64365 GCA_002080025.1 Modiolus philippinarum | reverse complement strand
TCCATCCATCCATCCATCCATCCATCTTCCTTCTACCCATTGTCAGTTTGTTGTCTATCCACCCATCCATCTATCTTTCTTTCATCCATTGTCAGTTTGTTGTCCATCCATCCATCCATCTATCTTCCTTTCACCCATTGTCAGTCTGTTGTCCATCCATCCATCCATCCATCCATCCATCCATCTTCCTTCTATCCATTGTGAGTTTGTTGTCCGTCCACCCATCCATCTTCCTTCAATCCATTGTCAGTCTGTTTGTCAACCCATCCATCCATCATTATTCCAACCATTGTCAGTCTGTTGTCCATCCATCTCCCTTCCATCCATTGTCAATTTGTTGTCCATCCATCCATCCATCCATCCATCCATCTTCCTTCTATCCATTGTCAGTCTGTCTGTCAACCCATCCATCCATTATCAGTGTGTCTGTCAGCCCATCCATCCATCTTTATTCCATCCATTGTCAGCCTGTTGTTCAGCAATCCATCCATCCATCAATCCATCCATTTATTATCCTTCCACCCATTGTCAGTCTGTTGTCTTTCAGTTGTTAACTTTTCATTCAAAGATCTTTACCTCAGAAACCAGCAGCTATAACCCGGATAGCTGCCAGTGAAGAACATAGTTTCATATGTGACCAAGGATCTTTCATCAGAAACTGCTAATTAAATTAGAACCAATTTAGTCACATTAATCCTTAGATGGTCTCTTTAAAATGGGTTTCTGGTAGGTCTGTACCTCATCCAAGTTGGCCATTAGAAACTAATAGTTAAACATTGGACTATAGAAAAAATATTCCCAAGAACTTCTCAGATATATTAATAGTCGAATTAGAAATCATAGATGTTCCTTAAAAAGGCTTCGGTAGGTCTTACGTAGAATTGCCTGCTGTTACAAGTATGGTGAAAGTCTTACTATCTTTTAGGCCATCTTACGCGCTTGAGAAGATTAACCATTTCTGCACGATTGGTCAATTGGCATGATTTTCAGAAATTTTCAGTTCTGGCCATTCATTTCATTGCTTTTCCTTATAAATTAAAGATGAAATTGCCATTTCTTGTATTAAAAAGGGATTGAGACGAAAATTATTTTCCATCTGAGAAGGGTCTTCTTGTTGTAGTACTGTTGAAAACACGGTGTGTCATTCACTGTAATGTGAAGTTTCTTTTCTTAGAATATATTTTATGACAACAAATATTGCCTCAATACTATTATTCATGATTCTCTATCAAGTAACTATTTTTGACCAAGAGGGGATAGACAAGTCAGCCTACCTCATCCAAGATACTGCCATTTGGGAATATACTTTAGCATTGGACCCATATGAAAACCCATTTAAAAATCCTCTCAGAAACTACTAGTCAAATGAGAAGTCAACTTATGGACAGTTATCCCTCAGTTCTAGCTTGGAACATATTGAAATCCCTTCAAAAAGAGGTATCTGGCATGTCTGTACCTTAACATAAATTACTGCCAATTGAGAACATAGTCTATCATTGAACCTTATGGAAAACGAATTCAAGTATCTTATTCTCAGCAACTGCTAGTTGAATTGAATCCAAACATAGCCACATTGACTCTTTGAACGTCCCTTCCAAAAAGGTATCCAACAGGTGTGTACCCTATCCATGATGGCTATCAGCAATGAACATGGTTTAATATTGAGCTATAGAAAGCATATTCAAATATGTTCTCAGAAACCACTTGCCCAATAAGAACCAAACTTATTCGCAACTGCTCTAGTTAGATAATCCCCCAACAAAGGTATCTGGCAGGTCTGTGCCTCATCCAAGATTGCTGCCAGCAGGGAACATATATGGAAAACTTCTCAGAAGAGGGAAGTCTAATTAGAACCAAACCTAGTGACAATGGTAATTAGATGGTCCCTTCCATAAAAGGTATCCAGTAAGTCCGTTCTCATCCAAGATGGCTGCTATGTGTAGTTTGGAACATAGTTTAGCATTGGACCCTATAGAAAAGATGTTCAAATATCTCTCAGAAACTACAAGTCCCATTGGATCCAAACCTAGTCACAATTGCTCTTAGAGGTACAACCAAACTTGGTCATAATAGTCATAAATACAAGGTATACGACAGATATGTGCCTCATCCAAGATGGCCACCAGAAGAGGACATAATTTAAAATTGGACCTTATGGAAAACACATTCAAAGATCTTCATTTCCTTTGGTGGACCCCTTCAAAATTTGTGTCTGGCAGGTCTGGACCTGATCCAAGATGCCAAATTGGGAACCTAATTTAACTTTGGGCCCAAATGGAAATACCATTCAGATCTCGGAAACTACTGCCTATGTCAATCATGGTCCAGGTGAATACTACATGCTAATCAGAGAGTCTGTTATTGCTATAGGTTTATTAAACGATGTTTGAAAATGTAAAATAAACAATTAAAACAAGGAATTTTTCAGTAACAAGAAGCAATAAGGGAACGAATGTTCAAATTTTGTCATATAGCATTTTAAACAGATATTTTACGAAAGGATATGGAGTAAATGAACATGAGACAATAACACATATATAACTCCAACTGCAATAATTTAATGAGCTGTATGGCCTTTTCGGAAATTAATTCCTCATCAGCAGCACTAGAACCCAAACAAAGGAATATTTTACGAAAGGATATGGAGTAAATGAACATGAAATCCATATTCAAAAAATGTTTAAAATGCATAAAACCAAACGAAATCCGAATAATCAGTTATATCGAATATAGCTAAGGATAAAATTACGTTGGAGGGAGTTAATCCTTCAGTTTTGGAAGATAAATGTAACATGAATACCACTTTCAATTAATAAGAGGCCTTAAAGGTGGGGGTCAAATGAAAAAAGTACGTTTTGTCGTAATTTTGTTATTTGATTGGTTTGGATATGGTTCAATTGTATGTGCTGTTGATTTAAGATAACATCTTAGCTTTTAAGGTGGTTCGGTAGTATTCTGATTTTATGTTCCATTCTTTGATAGGTATTTTTTTTATTAAAGAGACATACAAACATTTTAAAAATTTGGAGAATTCTTTACAATATGTGGCTAAAACACAAATAATGGATCAAGTTCTCTTAGTCTAGCACTCATTTTAGACGAAAAACTCAGAAATTTCTTTGAAATGATAATTTAAACAAGGGAGGTAATTTCAAAGAATTTTACAAAGAAATTACTACGAAAATTTAGATTTTGTGAAACAGTTACACAATAAGGTCTGTGACCCCCATTTTTCTTTTTGTTTTTAGGAAGGTCAATGCAGGGGCACGTGTGCAGGGGTAATCATCAAAATTCTCATGGATGTAACTTAAATTATTTTTTAAAAATTGCTAATTTTCTTAGCATTTCAACTAAAAAAATCCCCATTTTCGGTGAAAGATTGTGAACTTATATGGCCCGTGTATCACAATTTTTATATGATTTTATGGAAGTTCAAATTTTAGCTCATTAATGCAAACTTGGCCTGGGTCATTACCAGGGTATGTAGTTGAAAAAATGTGTTCGGTTAGTCCGAGGACCAAACAACATGGCTGCTATTACTTAGAAATAGACATAGGGTAAATTGCTGTTTTTGGCAAATAACTCCGAAACCGTTGCAGATATAAAAAATCTGACATAGATTAAAATTGTTTAGAATGCCGAAATCTATCTGCTCTGCAATTTTGAAGAAAATCGGTAAACCCGTATCAGAGCTACAGCCCTTATGTGGCCCCTTTAAAAAAATGTTTGGCAAGTCCACATCATATCCAAGATGGCCGCCAGAAGGGAACGTGTTTTTAACATTGGACCCTATAGGGAAACATATTCAAAGATCTTCTCCTCTGAAAGTACATGGCCAATTGGAATCATACTTAGTCGCAATGGTCCTTACTTGGTCCCCTTCATTAAATGTGTCTGGCATGTCCGCATAGCATCTAAGATGGCAGTCAGCGGGGAACATTGTTTAACCTTAGACCCCATGGGAAATCATTCAAAGATCTCCTCTGAAAATACTAAGCCAATTGGAACCAAAGTGAGGCACAATGATCCTTACATAGTCTTCTTCGAGAAAGGTGACAGTCGGTCTACGCCCCATCAAAAATAGCTGCCAATGGGGAACATAGTTTAATTTAGGATCATATAACATCAGCAAACTTCAAAATGGGACCCTTAAACAGTCAATAAACAAATTTGAAAATGAGAATCTTAAGCGTTGTGATTATTTTGACTTATTGTGTCAGCCATGGCACAGGTGAGCGATACAGGCTCTTGAAACCTCTTGTTGAAGTTTAATACTGCAAACTATTAAAAACTTCTGATGGGATTTGGCATATTCCCCCCGAACCACCTTAATATGTTCACAGTCATTTTGTGTCAATACTTATCCATTTATACCCATGTCATTTTTGTGTCAATACTAATCCATTTATACCCATGTTCATTGTGCTGCAGTCTTGTATTTTGCCCTTTAAGTAGTCCTTTATTAAATTAAAATGGGCCAAAAAAGTTGCATTATCATATCTGTTGCAGTTTCTTCACATATGAACTTATGTACCAGAGTGTTTAATTAATTCATACATCAAAATTTGGTACTGCATGCATGCACTTTGTACATCTAAAAACAAGAACTTTTGTTAACTGTAATTCTCATTAGTTCTTTCTCTTCAGTGTTGGTTAGATATAAATAATTTTAAGTTATATTTTAGGTCAAAATATAGATCATTGCCAAAACAGTCACATGCACAGGATGAGGCGAGTGAGTCTACACCATTACTGAATCCGGAAGTAGTAATAAAGAAATCCAGTCTGCAGAAAAATAAAATGTCACTGCTTAAAGTATTAGCTAAAACATTTGGATGGGAGTTATTACATGCACATATATTCAAATTAATCTATGACATCACTATTTTTATCTCACCATTTCTTTTAAGGTATGCATTTTAGATAAATTTTGTTTCTCTAATTTTCCTATACTTGCACAAATACGGGATTCCTTAAATATTCAATATGATACACAATGCCGGGTGTGTGTACTACTACAGAATTTCTAGATTTCGATGGATTTTCAAGTAAAAGTACACACTGCGGATTCACATCGCAAATGTACGATTTATTTATAAACCTTGAAATAAAACATACATATTTCCAAATTGGGCAATCAGTGTTAAAGTGAAGTTTCCGATAGATATGCAGGGCAAAATAGATATGTCTCTGTCAAAACAATGCTTTTTGCTCCAGATTGTGGATAGGGGATTTTCCTTGTCTATGAGGGTGGTTGTGTCATAATACGGCAAGGCTGACAGTGATTCATTGTAGCCAAATTGTGTGCAAAAACACCACGCTCTATACAGTATAAAGACCTCTTCTATATTTTTGGAAGGTTAGCAGACTCACTGGTAGTCGCATAGAAGGCTAAATGTTTTGCCCCTACCCATTTCTTCCCTTTTTTAGAGGCAATTAAAATTCATTGCCCCAGTTGGTCCGTCAACCTTTCTTTATTACTTCTTTTACTAATGATTTTTTGAATTGATTAATTTGTTCGCATCCTCATACTGCTGAAAAATTGCTTACTTAACCTTAAACCTTAACTAATCGATTTATATATTTCTTGTAGGAAAGTACACTCACTAGGTTTTATATGGAAGGCTTAATTTCCTGCCCCTAACCATTGTCCAATTTTGCATTTGGAAAACCTGACCGCAAAGCATTGTAAACAAACTGTGTGGAGAAATGCCACACCCTATGCAATATATACACCCCATATATATTTTTCGTACTAAAGCAGATTCCCCAAAGGTCTATGTAAGGCTAGATTTCATACCCCTACCCATTTCTTCCATATTCGAGTGGCAGTGAAAACTTGTTGTCGGAGTTGTCCCTTCCTTCTTTCATCTTTCAATTTTGACTTTTTGAACTCATTAATTTGTTTTCGTCCTCATATAGCTGCAATATTGCTCATTAGACGTGCAACTCTATTTTTTCAACCAAAACAATGAAATACCACAGATAAAATGACTTATGTCATCTAAATATGAAGAAAAATATGTTCATTTCAGTCATCATTTTTATTGCATAGTCATTCATAGAGGAGGTATTCACACCATTTGCTCATTTGTTATATATACAGGAAAAACATTCTCATAATACGGGTGATCACGGAACATTTCTGCTGGAATACTGATACCAGTTAAGAGGGGTAAACAGGTCTGCAATGCATACTTTTTCTGTAAAAAATAATTAAATACGCATACCAAAGTTACTGTTATTGAAAGTGCGATTTCATATTTTATTAATCACACAAATTTCATTCTAATTCACAAGAACCCAAAACTTTCACCAAAAAAAATTCTAAAACTTTTATAGCAAGTGGTAGGTTGGTTAGATACTGTTTAAATGGACATTTTTACCATTTGGTCTTACAATCATAATTACGTGATGGGGTTATCTTAGAGCTCAAAGCATTTCAAATTCATTTGATATTTTTGTGTCGCCTGTACCTAGTGCAGAATGGATGTATAGGGATCACTATCTGTATATAGTACAGGCCACTCTTGTGCTCCATTGAACATCTTGCGGAAAGCAAGACATAGGCATGCAAAGTATGACGGCGGCGGCAGCTGCAACGACAATAACTCCATTTATGATTTATAGATTATTTATAGATTATAATTTATATAGGATCTCGGCGAACCCTATCTAGCGGCACAAAATTATTTGACCTTTACCTATTTTTCTCGGTCCAGTGCCCAGTTTAAGTTTTTTTTGCTTATTTCTATTTCTCAATAACTGTAATTGTTAAATCAATGATATTTGGTATATAGCTTGGCCTTGGTTAATACATTTCAGTCTGCCATATAGCTTTCGACCTTGACCTCATTTTCATGGTCCAGTGCGCAGGTTAAGTATTTTTGCATAATGCTATTTCTCAATAAATACAAGTGATATGTCAATGATATCTGGTATATAGCTTAGTCTTGGTTAGTACTTGTCAGTCTGACATTTGGCTTTTGACCTTGACCTCACCTCAATTTCATGGTCTAGTACGAGTTTAAATTTTTCTGGGTTGACTAGTTTCTCAATATCTGTAAGGAGTAGAGCAATGATATTTGGCATGTAGGTTGCTCTTGAGGAGTTCATGACTGTGTGTCATATGGATTTGATCTTGTCCTCAATTTCATAATCTAGTAAACATGCTAAAGATCTAATTCTGAATAGTTCTAGGTGGCAGGGCACTAATATGTGTTATGTAGGTTGATATTGAGTAGTACCATATGTTTTTTTTTTCTGTGATGTAAATTCCCCTGTCTCTTGAACTTGTTAAGATTGTGGGTTGGTCTTTGGTAGTACATAACAGTTGACGATATGACTCATGTCTTTTACCTCAATTTCATGGTCTATAATGAGCATGGTTTGACTTTCTGACTTGGCTAGTTTGTTTTTTTAGCGACCAAGCAGAGACGGGTGAGACATCTATTAGGGTCCACACTTGTTGTTTTTACAATTTACCTTTCAGAACCAAATTATTCATGTGTGTTGGAAATTTTAGCAGATTTTTCTTGACTACGAATGTAGCAAAAATGTCCATTTTCAGCCAGTAGCTGATACATTTCCCCAACCAGAATAGACAATTTTGCTATGACAACATGGAAAAGGTTTCCAAACTAGATGATAATAGAACTTCAGTGTAGGACTTTAGGTTTGCACTTTGTTCGTTTGTCAGTTTACCTCATTTTTTTTTAAATCATTGCGGTATGCATGTGCGTCTACCTCTATTAGTTACAGATCAAGATAAAGTTTAGTTCCGGTCCACTGATTTTTGACAGAATTATGAGCCTTTGACTAGGAAAATGTTAGTAAAATATCAGTTTTTCTCATTTTTATTGAACAATTGCAGGTATTGATCTAATATTTGGTGTACGTGTTTATACCCAAATAAGTTACTGATAATGTTAAAGTTTGATTCCGGTCCACAGATTTTTGACTTAGTTATGGGCCTTTGACTTAGACTTTTTAGTAAAATATCAGTTTTCTACACTTTTTTCTGAAACATAGCGAGTATTTATCCTATATTTGGTGTGTTTGTGTATACCTAAATGAGTTACAGATTAAGATCAAGTTTGTTTCTGGGGCACTGATTTTTTAGGGAGTTATGGGCAATTGACTTGAAAATGTTTGTAAAATATCAGATTACTACACTTTTTACTTAACCATTGCAGGTATCAATTTAATATTTGTATGTATCATAATGTCTTAAAGAGTTACAGATCATGTTCAAGTTTGGTTCCTGTCCACTGATGGATTTTTGGGCCTTCGACTCAGGAAATTTGGTTCAACTATCAGTTTTCAGCATTTTTAGCTCACCTGGGCAAAGGCCATGTGCTTTTGCCATCACTCGGCATCCGTCGTCCGTCCGCCCGTCCGTCCGTCGTCCGTCCGTCCGTCCGTCGTCCGTCCGTCCGTCCATCGTCCGTCCGTCGTCCTTCCGTCCGTCCGTCGTCCGTCCGTCCTTTAACTTTTATTCAAAGATCTTCTTCTCTAAAACTACTAGTCCAATACTAACCAAACTTGGCCTGAATCATTACCAGGGTATGTTCTTTCAAGTTTATGCTTTTTATGACCGTAGACCAAACAACATGGCTGCTGTTACTAAAAATAGAACATAGGCGTAAATTGCCGTTTTTTTTTCACTACTCCAAAACCACTACAGATATCAAAATTCTGACCAAATGAAAATGATCAGCATGATGAGATCTACCTGCCCTGCAATTTTGAAGAATATCCGTTTACCCGTCTTGGAGTTATTGCCCCTTTTCCGTAAAAAATTCATTTTTCCGTTACTTTTAGTCTTATATAATGAAAATGGTAGAAGATAGAAGTAAAATTTATTTGACAAAAATGGTCAGCATAGTAAGATCTACATGTCCTGCAATTTTAAAGAAAATCTGACAACCCACATAGGAGTAAATGCCGCTTTTTCTTTGAATTTTCACACTTTTTTAACGTTTTTGCTTTCATTTCAAAAACTGTTTCAGATAAAGGTTAAATGTGAATTGCAGAAGTGTTGAGGTTTTCCAGAACTACAATTTCTACATATGTCCATCAGGTTCGCATCTCATCCAAGATGGCCGCCAGCGGGGAAGATAGTTTAAAATAGGACCCTATGGGAAATGCATTGAAAGATCTTCTCCTCTGAAACCACTGAGCCAATAGGGACCAAATTTTGTCACTGTAGTCTTCGGATGGTCCCCTTTAAAGTTTGTGATTTTTATGTTCGTACTTCATTCAAGATGGTCGCCAGCATGGGACATAGTTTAACATAGGGACCCCACGGGAAATGCATTCAAATGTCTTCTCCTCTGAACCCACTAAGCCAATTGAAACCAAACTTGGTTACAGTAGTCTTTAGATGTTTCCCTTCAAAGTTTGTGATTTTTATGTTCATACCTCATTCAAGATCGCCACCAGCAGGGAACATAGTTTAACATAGGGACTCTATGGGAAATGCATTCAAATGTCTTCTCCTCTGAACCTACTGAGCCAATTTGAACCAAACTTGGTTACAATTGTCTTTGGGTGATCCCTTCCAAAGGATGTGATTTTTAGTTTGTACCTCATCCAAGAATGAAAATGTAACATCTGGTGAACTGATTTATAGTATGAATGGTTGGTCTATTGGTGACAATGAATAAAACCAGTCGCCAGGTGAGCGATACAGGCTCATGTGAGCCTCCAGTTTACTGAACCGTTACAGATATTTATGTAGTATTTTGTCTGCGAGTCCATCTCAATGAGTTACAGATAAAGATAGAGCTTGGTACCTATCGACTGATCTTTGAGGTAGTTATGGGCTTTTGATTACTTTTGCCTATGTAACAAAGCCTTGTTCTACCAGTTGGGGACTTTGTATTGCCTTGCAATATGATCCTCACTTGTTGTTTACAGTTTTTTTATGATATGATGAGTACATTTAATTATTGGAACAGCCAAATATGATGACAATTATAGGCAACTGAAGGACCCATTAATACAAAAAATGTACCTTTATTGACCGGTTAAAATGGATTTTATCTTTGGAGACTCGAAATCATCATTTTTATACACCAAGTTGGCCATTTATGTCATTTTACGACTCTAAAGTAACAAAACATTAAAGGCAAGCCCAGTGTAAAACAATGATAAACTAGAGTATCTCTGTGTTTCGCCAGTGTGACCTTTTGACATCTCTCTGGTAATTCACCAGGCTATAGCCAGTGTGACCTTTTGACATCTCTTAGTTAATTCACCGGGCTATAGCAAGTGTGACTTTTTTGACACCTCTTTGATAATTCACCAGGCTTTATTAACATTTAATTACTGGGCCAGTTTAAACCAATCTTAGCACAAAAACCTTTGGTGGTCCCTCTTAATTTTTTTTTCAGTTTCTCACTTTATCCTAAATTTCTGCCAAAGGGGAGCAAAGTTTAAAAACATGTCCCATGGGAAAACACATCCAAAATCTTCTCTGAATCTGCGGGACTAATTTGAACTAAAGTTTGTCACAATAGTCTTTAGATGGTCTCCTGAAAAAAGGGTGTTTTTCAAAGTTTTCATTTTTATATAAGATGGCTTCCAGCCTGAACATAGTTTAACATCGGACCCTACAGGAACACTTTCAAATATCTCCTCTGAAATAACTGTTCCAATTTTAACGAAAATTAGCTTATCTACAATAGTCCTTTCTGAAAAGATTCTCACTTTATCCAAGATGGCCACCAGGAAGGGAACATGGTTTAAGAGATTTTTCCCTCTAAATCAGAAGCCATTTGTATTTCATGTATAATGAAAACAATTGCTAACTTTGATCCTCTTGGAGCCTGGAGAGCAGTACAGATTGTCTTTAGCCTCCAGTTTGAACTTCTATTTTATTTATGTGTCTGTTGTCTTTGGTTTTTTATGTGTAGTTTTTTTTCTATTAACCACTATCTAAAGCCCCTATAATATTTCAGGTTGTTGATTGATTTTACATCGGCATCCATTGCTGTAGATTCAGAATTCCAGCAAGAATGGAAAGGCTATACTCTGGCCGCAGGTTTCTTTGTCAACATACTAATACAATCCCTATCGTTCCATCAACAGTTCTATTGGGGCATGTCATTAGGAATGAGAGTAAAAGGTGCCCTTATTTCAGCAGTCTATAGGAAAGTGAGTCTATAATTATTCATTGTTATATTGATAAGAAGTATTCACATAAATCAGATCTATTTGCAAGTGTAATGCATTTTCTAGGAATGGTTTGGACATGTATAAATGTCATGTGGGTGTATTTTTTTATTTTGATCATGTTCTTGATCAATGATCGTGATCTTGATAGTTGTTTTTAAAAAACCTGATCATGATCATGATCATCAAATAAAACAGTCATTTCCGGACCATTGATCTTTTCTGATCAAAGATGGGGTCAAATGTTTATATCTATGAGCATAAGAAAATCTGCACATATTAAAGATACTTTTCTCCATTTTACAAAAATAAGTATATATTAAGTTTTTTATAGCTTTACAAAGGCATATTTGAATAAAGTATTGTTGTCTTCTTTTTTCGGTCTTGATCATAAAAATTATCAAGCGTGATCCGAAAAATGATCATGGCTAAAAAGAACATGATCTTAATGTATGATTTTGACAGAATGTTTTATCATGTTCATGATCATAAAATAATAAAGATCATGATTAGAATAAAAAAATGCATCCGTAGTCTCTATCAAAATCTGGAATGTCTTCAATGTCAAGGATGTAAAAAACAAACAACAGAAACAGTTGTCTGCAGGATATTAATATCCTATTATAAAATTTTGTGAAATTTATTGTGCTGATACATAATGGGTTTATTTGTAAAGATATGAAATAATTTACCGTGCATTAATTTAACCACAAAACTTGAAATTGAAAGATCAAGGATTTTACATAGAAATAAGAGGGAAAATGACTATAAATGAGGGGGTAATTTAAAAAAAATATTCTGAAAATTTTTGTTCATACTTGGCATGTGATTTAAAATCATAATATTGTTTACATTATATTGTTTACATGTAAAAAAAATCTTAAGGGTCACCATTGAAATGAGAGGGATAAATTATAAAACTTATTTTCTATAAGTATATCTATATGAAATGAATTTATCAAAATATCTCCCTTGCCTAACTTTTGTTTTCCTTTAAATCAAGTAATAAAGGTACAGTTTGTGTTTTATTTCAATGAAGGGATATGGAGTAAATGCAAATGCAAATGAGACAAAGTCTCTACAAATACATGGTCATATTAAGCAATGGAACAACGCTTTTGTTGTTGTTCTTCATCTTGTTCAAATAAAAATGTTGTAAAAGGGGTCAAGGAACAAAGATTTCAAATACATGAACTTTGGAACTATCTTTAATTTTTATGGTTATTTCTCATCTTTCTAAATGTATGAAACCTTATTGAACAAATATTGGACAGAAATGGCAGAATAATACCACTGATACAGCTTAATAACAAACCTAATGTATCTCCAAATTCCTGTGATGACGTACATGTTTAAATATATATACTTTTCACTTAAGCATCACCTCTTAAATTTGAAAAGTATTTACCTTGTCTATTTATATATGTTTTTATCTTTTATAAATCTTTTTTATCTGCGCATAGCAATATGTTTTAAGTGGCCTTTTTAACTGTATATTCATTACTCTGTTATCAACAGTTCACGCCATGATATAGCTGAAATACTGCTGAAGTTGGCGTTAAACAACAATCAATCAATACATCTGAAAAGCATATAAGAATATATAACTAATTGATGCACATAAAATACTTCAAAACTGGAAATTAATAGATGCAATTTTTTTTATTATTGCAATTATAGCTTACCAGTTGGCAACATTTCACTGATGTGATATTTAGATTGTGTATGAATTGTTTATTATCTTATGAAAGGATATGGAGTGAATGAAAATAAAATAATTACACATATGTTAACTACATTTGCAGTTAATTATAATGAGCTGTTTCGCCATTTCGGAAATTAATTCCTCTTTGGAAATCCACAATTTAAAATAATGTATAAAATGCAAAAAACCAAACGAAATCCGAATAATCATACATATGTTTTCGTGTTTGTGAGATAAAGCGATGATCAAAAAGTACATATATATTTAATTTAGGAATCCTTTTTCTATTTTTATAGCTCACTTGACCCGAAGGGTCAGTGTGAGCTATTGCCATCACTTAGCGTCTGTCGTCCGTCCGTCGTCTGTGACTTTTCACATTTTCATCTTCTCCTTTGAAATCACTGAAGCAAACTCAACCAAACTTTACAGGAATAATGTACTAAAGGTCTTTTACAAAGATTGCTCATTTCGTTCCGATCCGATAAAAAAACATGGCTGCAAGCACGGCACTTAGGTTTAACATTGGACCCTATGTTAAAAATCACATTTTCATACCTCCTCTGAAACCACTGAAGCAAATTTAACCAAACTTTACAGGAAATATGTACTAAAGGTCCTTAACAATGATTGATCATTTAGTTTCGATTCGATAAAAAACATGGCCGCCAGCACGGTACATATTTTAACACTGGACCCTATGGTAAAACCACATTTTTATCTTCTCTTCTGAAACCACTGAAGCTAATAAATCCAAACTTTATTGAAATGATGTACTAAAGGTCCTAAACAATGGAAATCATATTTTTATCTTCTGTTCTGAAACCACTGATGTTAATTGAACTAAACTTTAAAGGAATGATGTACTAAAGGTCCTTAACAAAGATTGCTCATTTTGTTGGAATCATAAAAAACATAACCGCCAGCATGGAACAAAGATTAACATTTGACCCTATGGGAAAATCACATTTTTATCTTCTCTTCTGAAACCATTGATGCAATTTCAACCAAACTTTGCAGGAATGATGTACTTAAGGTCCTTAACTAAGATTGCTCATTTCCTTCCGATCCTATAAAAAACATGACGACCGGCAATGAGCATAGATTAACATTGGACCCTATGGGAAAATCACATTTTCATCTTGTCCTCTGAAACCACTGAAGCAAATTGAACCAAACTTTACAGGGATGATGTACTAAAGGTCTTCAATAATGATTGCTCATTTCGCTCAGATCCAATAAAAACATGGACGCCAGCATGGAACATAGTTTAAAATTGGACCCTCTGGGAAAATCATATTTTCACCTCCTCCTCTCATACCACTCAGGCAAATTCAACCAAACTTTACATGAATGATTTACGGAAGATCCTTTACAAATATTGCACATTTCTTTTCAATCCTACAAAAACATGGTCGCCAATACAGAACATAGTTTAACATAGCAGCCTGGTATGAGAAAATCATCCTTCTCATCAACTTCTCTGAAACTATTCAAAGAAAATTAAACTAAATGTTTAGAAGTTCTTTGCAAAAAATACCCATTTCAATAGGATCAGACAAAAACATGGGTGCTAATGGAGAACATATAAGCAAAACATTAGACCCCTTTGGTAAAAACATAATTTTCGGTCATGCATGGCATAGAAGCATTTTGTCAAATAAGCGATACAGGCTTGGTCTCTGAGTCTCTAGCTTTAATTTTTCATGAATGATTTTCTATTTTCCATTATGAATTAAAAAATGTAACTTACAAGTCAAATTTTGTAGGCTCTGATCCTTACAAGTGAAGCCAGGAAGCAGTCGACTGTGGGAGAAATTGTAAATTTGATGTCTATCGATACACTACATATACAAGACGCCCTTAGTTATCTATGGGCTTTATGGTCCTCACCACTTCAAATTGGATTATCTATGTACTTCCTGTATAGAACAGTGGGGCCATCTATGTTTGCTGGATTTGGTATCCTTGTTTTATTATTTCCAATCAATGGAATAATCATGTCTGTCATCCATAAACTACAGGAACAGCAGATGTCACAGAAAGACAGTAGAATTAAACTCCTGGCTGAAGTATTAAATGGGATAAAGGTATATCCTACATTGTATATTCTGCCTTGTATATCCTTCATTCTATATCTTACTTTCTATATTCTAAATTGTATATCGTAAATTGTATATCCGACATTGTATATCCTACATACTATATCTTATTTTCTTTATTATAAATTGTATCTCCTACATTGTATATCGTAAATTGTATATCCGACATTGTATATCCTACACTGTAAATCTTACATTATATATCTAACTTTCTATATTCTAAATTGTATATCCTACCTTGTATGTCCTACTTTCTATATCACATTGTATATGCTACATTCTTTATCTTATTTCCTATATTCTAAATTGTATATCCTACTTTCTATATCCTACATTGTATATCCTACATTATTTATCTTTCGTTGAATATCCTACACTCTTTTTCTACCTTTCTATATTCTTAATTGTATATCCTACTTTCTGTATCCTACATTGTATGATCTACACTCTATATCTTACTTTGTATATCATAAATTGTATCTCCTATATTGTGTATCCTCTGCTGTTTATCCTACATTGTATATCCTACTTTATCTTATATCTTACTTTCTATATCATACTTTCTATATTCTACATTGTATTTCCAACATTGTATAATATAAATTATTTTATTAATTTTCTTTGTATAAACGAAAGTCTGGTTCTACTTAAAGTAGTAACACAATTGTACATTAAGAAATTATCCCAATTTGGCCCTATTTTCTTTATAATTGGTACCAAATTCGATGACATCATCAGTATGAAGTTCTATGACATCATCAGTACCAAATTTTATGACATCATCAGTAAAAAATTATATGACATCATCAGTACCAAATTCTATGACATCATCAGTGCCAAATTCCATGACATCATCAGTACCACATTATATGACGTCATCAGTACCAAATTATATGACATCATCAGTACCAAATTCAATGACATCATCAGTAACAAATTCCATGACATCATCAGTCCAAATTATATGACATCATCAGTAATTATATGACATCATCAGTACCAAATTATATGACATCATCAGTACCAATTTCCACGACATCATCAGTACCAAATTCCATGACATCATCAGTATCAAATTCCATGACATCATCAGTGTCAAATTATATAACATCATCAGTACCAAATTATATGACATCATCAGAACCAAATTCCATGACATCCTCAGTACCAAATTATATGACATCGTCAGTACAAAATTATATGACATCATCAGTACCAAATTCCGTGACATCATCAGTACCAAATTCCATGACATTATCAGTACCGAATTCGATGACATCATCAGTATGAAGTTCCATGACATCATCAGTTCCAAATTCCGTGACATCATCAGTACCTAATTCAATGACATTATCAGTACCAAATTCGATGACATCAGTATGAAGTCCAAATTATATGACATCATCAGTACCAAATTCCACGACATCATCAGTACCAAATTTCATGACATCATCAGTACCAAATTATATAACATCATCAGTACCAAATTATATGACATCATCAGTACCAAATTCCATTACATCATCAGTACCTAATTATATGACATCAGTACCAAATTCCACGACATCATCAGTACCAAATTCCATGACATTATCAGTACCAAATTCGATGACATCATCAGTACCAAATTCCATGACATCATCAGTTCCAAATTATATGACATCATCAGTAATTATATGACATCATCAGTACCAAATTCCATTACATTATCAGTACCAAAGTACATGACATCATCAGTACCAAAATTCCATGACATCATCAGTACCAAAGTTTATGACATCATCAGTACCAAATTACATGACATAATCAGTATAAAATCCATGACATTATCAGTACCAAATTCCATGACATCATCAGTATTTTTACCACCGCCATCCCTCAACCTCACTCCTTTGTTGCCAGTGCCCAGGGGAATTTTTGTATATATATACACACTTTATTTTGTATTTTTTGAATAATTAATGAGACATTTTTCATTGAAGCTTGTACATGTACATCCAGCATTCAAGTACAATTGTACTTGAAATCATGTAGTTGATAATGTAAATTCATGCGACATCATAGACTCAGATCAAGCAGTACATTTATTTATTTAATCCCTAAATTAATTCTATGTTTAACGTCAACGTAAGAGATCCAAAGCTACGAGGAAAAGAGGGAGAAATAAAGCAAACAAAAATTTAAACCAAATCATTTGCAATTTTCTTTTACAAATTTTAATGAATAAATATGCTTAAGAGCAGATTTCACACTTAACTTTTAAATTCTTGACCGACAGAAAACCTTTAATTCCACTTTCTTTTCAAAGTGTTCCATTAGTTCCACACCCGACTGCTCAATTAGTGACGGATCGCGACCTCAACCCGAAAATGTGTTGATATTACGAAACTTTTGTTTGTTTTTTTTTTAAACAATTTTCAATAACCTACGCGCGCGGGTGACGTTAAACTTATAATTACTTTAGGATGGTCTTATTATTTTACACAATTTGTGATTTTCAATTATGTGAAATGACAAACTTCAAGTGTAGATTGATATGTTAATAATAGATATGTGGGTTGAATTTCTTGCTACCCTTTTTCATTTAAATACAACACAACCACAAAAAAATCAATAATTTCAATCAGTAGTATGAAAATTTGTCACAGTAATACATGTACATGTGTATTAACATTGTTGAAATTGGTGCTCGTGTTTATTAGAAGTTGGCAATAACAGAGTTTTTACCATATTTTTATGTTGTTTATCTTTTTAATTGTAGATATTAAAGTTGTATGCCTGGGAGATGTCATTTAAAGATAAGATTCTGGCTATAAGAGATATAGAATTGAAGATTTTGTTCAAGGCATCTGTCATTGGAATAGGTTTTACGTTCTCATGGACAATTGCTCCTTATTTGGTAAGACTCAATAAACCCCTTTCTTAGTAGAACAATATTTCTTTAATGGTATGTGAAGCTTAAACCGGTTCTGACCTGTTAGATAATTATATACTGAACAAAAAAAGTTTAGCAACAACTGGTGTGAATAAAAGCCGTCTATCTTTAGGCTACAAATTCTCGATTCATAGATTAAATTTTACATTTCTGAACTGGACTTGAGTTCGACTAATCATTAGCATTACGTCTGTCCATAAATTTAGAATATTGCATTAATCTTGTGAAAACTGGACTCAACAAAGAAAAACACTGAAAAGGGGGATTTGCAAAAAATGGCAATTTTTCGTTTTTCTGCAACGAAAGCGAACAAAATGTTTTTGATTACCAGAAATGATTATGTAACGGTGACCATTTAGTGATTTTTGGTCTTTTTTGCAAACGATGAAAATCGCCTATGGGACCAAAGTCCATTTTTTTCGCACCATAATTTGAAATGAGTTTCTTGTACACACTTACTGACAATTGAAGAATTTTTTGGGGTCGAATTAAAGCAAATGCGGGTATTTTTTATCTGCAATCAGAATTTATTAGCAATTTAGCATTTTTATTAAAATTTAAAACTGTTGAAAATGTGTTGCTAAACTTTTTTTACTCAGTATAGTTTTAAACAATAAAATACCGAGGTTACTGAGAAAGAATTGTATATCGATGGATATCAACTAGAGTTATGTAATTTCAAAATGTAATAAACGAGCCTCTGGCGAGAGTTGATATCCAGCGACAAACAATACTTTCGAGTTGTTAAAACTATTTCTCTTATGATTTTCGTAAATAAATGCAGTGATTTTTTAGTGCCGAACTGCTGTTTTTCAAATAACAATACGGTTGCTTGGTAACGTTAGTCACGTCCATCGGGATTTCACAGTGGTCCAATTAAAGCGTCGAAAAAATGATAGCACACCACGCGTGATGTGTTATTACTTGGCTCTCGACCAATGGAATTCCTGTAAAAGCGATTCAACAAGTTTATAACTAACTCCAGCTTCAAAGTCTCATCATGTACCACAAATAGCTATTCGTGCAAGGAAAAGATAATAAGCGTGCATCGTAAGAGAATTTTACATATTCGAAACATGTTTATTAATGCCCTGCAATATTTCCCACCAAATCTATTCGGAATACAATTCTTGGTGTTTATCATTTATCTTTAGAGAAAAAGATTACACCACTTTATCCCGATTATTACCTTACGTTATCCTCTCTTGGTAGCAAGGTTTAAAAAGTTTAAAATGCTCAGCATCTCTCGCAATTTAAATTGTAAAATTTTGTAACTATCTCTAGTGGATAAAATATGGTAATGGACGGGATCTTGTGGTGTAATCTATATTTCTCTTATTTCTGTCCTGTTATCACGTTTCCTGAACAGTGGGAGAAATAAATTTCTCCTCTGTAGAGAGAATGTTGTTCTCAGCAAGTGATTGGATGAAAATCAAATATGACGTCAAATATGTTTGCTGTTTTCCGAATTTACTACTGTGAAGTCATGAAAAAGGCGACCATGCCTATTGACGTCACCATCAAAGAATACAGTTATTTTGGATTACCAGAAAAAAGAGGTCATGTTTTTGTCTAGAATCTCCATGAAATCATTTGAGAAATAAAACCCATAATGTATCTCGTGGGAACAACTTTACTACACTCTTGATAGTTAAATTTTAGAAATATTTTAAACATAGTCTTAACATTGGACCCTTTGGGAAAACACTTTCAAAGATTTCCTCTGGAACTGCTGAGCTAATTTGAATCAAATAAAATCCGCAATCGTATCTCGTGAGAAACAACATTTTCTAAACTCTCGATAGTTAAATTCTAAAAATATTCTAAATGCTCGGGAATCCTTGCTTTTAAAGATATGAAAATGTTACTATCTCTAGTGTAAAAATTTTGTTTCTCACTCGATACAGTTGGGGACTCTATATATATATACATGTACATAACAGAGAGTAACAAATGTTTCCAGTTTAGTGTTGTATTGTCAATGTGAATATATCCTCGCACTCGGGACATTACAATGATGATGGCAACACCATTTAAACTTCTTGACTTATTGACTAAAATAATAATCTGTATTAAAAGATACTCGTAAAATCTTTGCACTAAGTAAAAATCAGTTTGGGTAAAAATATATAAAAAAAATTAACCAATTCAAAATTATGATTATCAAAAATAATCATTTAATAACAAATAATGCTTCAGTTTTCCATCATTCGATGGATATTTGTCTATAATCATAATTTCAGACTATAGTTATACTTCATAAATAAGTTTTACTAACTGTCAAACCTATTGTCAAAATTCTTTTACATATTAAACAGATAAGCTTTTCTTCATACATGCCAACCCACCGGAATTCTATCGAATGGTCTGGAATTTTCAACCCGCTTTCTGATCTTGGAAGATTGTTGAAATGTCTTGGGTTTCTTCTTGTGACTTTTCAAACTAGATGGAAACCTGTTTTTATTACCTGTGTCACAAATTGTGACCACAGGTTCTAGGAGCCGCTCGATTCTGTGCGTCCTTCACGCTAAGGGGTACCACGTTTGTGTAATCTGGAACTCAGACACCCTTAATCCAATACTTTTGAAATTTTGTTCCATTGTTTTTGGGGAGTTTTGATTGAAAAATGTGAAATTTAGCCATTGTTGAACTAAGTCATTTTTAGCTCGCCGGGACCAATGTCCGGAGAGCTATTGTCATACTTCCGACGTCGGTGTCATCGGCGTCAGCGTCAGCAAAACTTTAACCAGGCTTGTTGAATTGAGACCTGAATAACTAGGATGTGGATATTTGGTATGCGACTTCCTTGTAATGAAAGCTTTCTTCTGGTACCATACTTGTAGACATTTTGTCCTTGACCTTGCCCTTAGGGCAATTTATATTAAAAAAAAAAACTTGAACCTCGCCTCTGAAGGTCAGCTTTTAGTGGTAGGGTGTTCATATTTGGTATGTAACTTCTTTATGATGAGAGCTATCTTCTGGTACCATTTTTGTAGACATTTTGACCTTGACCTTGCCCTATGGACAATTTGAAAAAAAAACTTTAACCTTTCCTCTAGAAGGTAGGCTTTAAGTGGTAGGGTGTTTATATGTAGTATGCAACTTCCTTATGATGAGAGCTTTCTAGTGGTAACATATTTGTAGACATTTTGACCTTAAACTTACCCTGAGGGCAATTTAAAAAAAAACAACTTTAACCTTGCCTCTAGAAGGTAAGCTGTTAGTGGAAAAGTGTTCATTTTTGGTATGTGACTTTCTAATGCTGAGAGCTTTCTTCTGGTACCATACCATACATTTAGACCTTGACCCTGCCCCGAGTGCATTTTTTTAAACTTTAACCTTGCCTGTATAAGGTAGGCTTTATAAGGTAGGCTTTATAAACATATGATGTTATATCACTGAACTTGATTACTCTTTATTTAGGGACCAACTCCGACCTGCTGTTGGGTGTGGGGTTTCCTCACCATTCATTGAAGATCTTATGGTGGCTTTGAGTTGTTATTACTCCCCTTTGGGTCGTTGTCTCTTTGACACATTCCCCGTTTCCCCTCTTTTTCCTATTTAAGTGGTAGGGTGTTTATATTTGGTGTGTAACTTCCCTTTGAGAGATTTTTAGTTGTACTATATTTGTAGACATTTTGACATTGATCTTGTCCTGAGTGCAATTATTTAAAAACTTTAACCTTGCTTCTAGAATTAAATTGTTTAGTGATAAGGTGTACATATTTGGTATATGACTTTCTTGTGATGAAACAACGGCAGTAGAATACCGAAGGAACAAGGGAAGCGATGACCACAAAAATCGAAGTCCAAAGACATGGCAGAAACGGTAACAGATAAAAACAAAGACAAAACAAGGACGTGAGACAGCCACAATGCACGGAAATAAAAAGATAACATTAAGAACTAAGGCACTCATAGTGTGAACTCCCATGAAAACCGGGAGTGACATCAGGTGCTCCGGAAGGGTAAGCATGTCCTGCTCCNTTCATTGAAGATCTTATGGTGGCTTTGAGTTGTTATTACTCCCCTTTGGGTCGTTGTCTCTTTGACACATTCCCCGTTTCCCCTCTTTTTCCTATTTAAGTGGCAGGGTGTTTATATTTGGTATGTAACTTCCCTTTGATGAGAGATTTTTAGTTGTACTATATTTGTAGACATTTTGACATTGATCTTGTCCTGAGTGCAATTATTTAAAAACTTTAACCTTGCTTCTGGAATTAAATTGTTTAGTGATAAGGTGTACATATTTGGTATATGACTTTCTTGTGATGAAAGCTTTCTGATGGTACCATATTTGTGGACATTTTGACCTTGGCATTTCCCTGAGGGCAATTTTTTATAAACTGTAACCTTGCTTCTAGAATTTAGTTGTTTAGTGATACGGTGTTCATTGTTGGTATGTGATTTTCTTGTGATGAGAGCTTTCTGATGGTATACCTACCTTTCTATAACTTTCAAATTTATTGTACATTGGGGTTACTCAAATCCCCTGCGAGCTATGTTGTCTTGTTTTTGTCAAATTTTAACATTACAGTACTGAAACTCTGATATCTTATGCCTAGTGCTTTTGAAACTTTGCATAAAATGGTCAGTACACATTGAAGATGTGCACCTCCCTTTTTGGGAATTTTGAATTAAAAATGTGGACTTTATGCATTGTTGAATCCGTTGACATTCGATATGCGGTTGCATTAGCATCAATACAGATCAGTTTTAGTAGAGTTTAATGTTTATGACTCCTGCAGTCATGCTCCACCTAAGTTGAAATTTTGAATTCTTTAATACTGTTCATCCTAGCCCTTGATATTTGACATGCAGATTGAGCATCCAAATAGTGACCTTGACCTCCCAGTCATTCATGAAAGATCACATGATGATTATAGCAAATGCGTAGTACTCACAGTTTAAATCCTAAATTTCAATATAGTGGCTCCTACTGCTGTAGATCAGTGTGCAGATTCAAGTGATGGCGATGAATGGGGAAGGCGATATTTTATGTCAACAATTTTTTTATTTCATAGTTCAAAAATGCAGGGTCATCTGATATATGGGGATGTGGGGTATGTGTGCATGCTCACTAAGGTTCTTTAATTTTTTCTTTTCAGGTTTCCTTCGCAACATTTGGTAATAAGTTCTTGTCTCAGGCCATTAAAGTATTCCTCGTTGTACAAATCCTTTGCGAAATTTGGTACGTTCTTTCCTCGGACAATTATTTATATTTTTCAGGTTTCATTGGCAACAATTGGTACATATGTTTTGTTTCCTTAGATCATTATTTTTCTTTTTCAGGTTTCCTTGGCAACATTAGGTACATGTGATTTTGTTTCTTCAGACCATTATTTTCCTTTTTCATGTTTTCCTGGCAACATTTGGTGCATAAGTTGATGTTTCCTCAGACCATTATTTGTATTTTCCAGGTTTCCTTGGCAACATTTTGTTTCCTTAGATCATTATTCTTCTTTTTCAGGTTTTCTTAGCAACATTTGATACGTGTTATTTTTTTCCTCAGACCATTATTTGTCTTTTTCAGGGTTCCCTGGCAATATTTCTAACATATGTTCTTGTTTCCTCAGACCATTATTTGTCTTTTTCAGGGTTCCCTGGCAATATTTGTGACATATGTTCTTGTCCCTCAGACTATTATTTTTCTTTTTCAGGTTTCCCTGGCAATATTTGGTACATATGTTCTTGTTTCCTCAGACCATTATTTAGATGCACAGAAAGCCTTTGTAGCTATTTCCTTGTTTAACATTTTAAGATTTGCTTTTTACTTTGCTCCAATGATAATAGCACAAACTATAAAGGTATTTATTTAAAGTATCAAAATTTTGTCTTTCTCTAGAAGTTAAACTGAATTTTAGCTCACCTGGCCAGAGCTTTTGCCATTACCTCGCCGTCGTCCCTTTCTTCATCTGTCTGGCGTAAACATATCATTCTAAGATCATTTCCTCTGATATTACTCTGCCAATTGAAACCAATCTTGGCCACAATAGTCCTTGGGTGGTCCTCTGCAAAAAGGTGTTCTTCAGGTGCAACTATATTCAAGATGGCTGCCAGTGGAGAACATAGTATTAACATTGGACTTTATGGAAAAACACATTCAAAGATTTTCCTCAAAGACTGCTGGGATAATTTGAATCAAACCTGGCGGCAATAGTCTTGAGATGGTCTCCTGCAAAAACATGTCTTTCAGGTTCACATTTGTATCAAAGATGGCTGCCAGTGGAGAGCATGGTTTAACATTGTACCAGTGGGAAAACACATTCAAAGACTTTCACTTTTGAAACTTCAGAGCCAATTGGAACCAAATTTGGCCAAAATAGTCCTTGTTTTTCGGGTCCAATTATTTCCAAGATGCCAGCCAGCCGGAAACATTGAAAAACTGAATAGACTCCTGAAATAATAAGCAAGACTTATATTAGAAGCTGATTGAATGACTCTTCTTCTTTACTCTTTGATTCTTTAAAATAGTTAGATATTGAAAAGAGAATTTGTAATCAAAAGGCTTTTCTTGTATATAAGTCATTAAATAATATTGTGCCTTCGTATTTGCACGATATTTTTATTTAGTTGATTACATTACTTATAGTTTACGTTTCAAAAGTAACAGAATGTTTGCTTTACTGAAACCAAATACAAATTCTTTGAAAAAAAAATAACTTGAAAAAATTATGGCTCATAAATTTGTAATATCTTACCATATGATTTGTATGTTTTCAACTCAATTGAAAAGTTTTAAGAAAAATGCTTTGCCTATTTTTGAAATGGTAATTAATTGCAAAATACTAGAATAAGTATAAATGATCAAATATAATTGAATTGTTTCATATATGAAAATCTGTTTGCAGATATGATATGTAATTTTATTATTCATATTTGCATTTGAGGACCCCCAGGAAGATTAGTTTTGGCTAATGGGGTTATCCTCTTGAAATAAAGTTTATTTATTCATTTATTCCATTTATAGTTTTAACATTTTACCCCAACGTTAAAGTCATTCAGGGATCTTTTCTGAAACTGCATGAATCAAATTAGGCCACAATAGTCTTAAACTGATCCCCTGCAAAACATTTGTTTTTCAGTTCCGGGCTACTTCCGAGCTGAAGACGGCTGCATGCATTGGACTGTATGGGAAAACACATTCAAAGATTCTCTCCTCTAAAATTGCGAGCCAGTTGGAATCAAACATGGCTAATAGTCACCCGCCAAAAAGGTGTCTTTGAGGTCAGCGCTTTATGTAAGATTGAGGCCAGTGGGGAACGGACCCTATAGGAAAACGCATTCAAAGATTTCTTCTGGAACTGATGAGTTAATTCAAACCTGGTCACAATAGCCTTAAGTTGGTCTACTGCAAAAAGGGTGTTTTCAGGTCAGCACTTTATCCAAGTTCTATGCCAGCAGTGAAAATAGTTTAACATTGGATCTTATGGGAAAACGCAAAGAGCATCTCTGCAATTGCTAAGCCGATTTAAACCAATGTTAGCCAAAATAGTCCTTGGATTGTCTCCTTCAAAACTAGAAGATCTGTGGTCCGCTGGGGAAAAAAAATGAATACCCCCGCTTCCCAAGTGTCATGTATATCTTTAAACAGGTGCCAAATCCTAATCTGAAGTCATTCCCACTCATAACTTCCAAATAATATGCGAAGAAAATTTCTCATCCAAAGTGGGTTATAGTCTAACTTCCAATATATTGGCAAACAGGCAGTAGAAACACAGCAAACATTAATATGGCTTACATGTTGCAACTCATTATAATAATGCTCCAGAGAAATTTTAAATCAATCCAACTCATACAAGACAAGTAAGCGGAGACCAAAATTCCCATCCAAAGCGGATAATAATAAAACTTCAACATATCGGAAAACAGTAAGTAGAATCATGGCAGACCTGAAAAAATTTTACACGTCACAACTCATCATAATCAAGCTTTAGACCGAATATGAAATCATTCTCACATATACAAGCTGAGAAAACTGTGACGAAAATTTCTCCTTCATAGTCAGTTATAGTTAAACATCAAAGAATCGGCACACAGGAAATACATGCACAAAAGACTTATAAATGGCTCACAGGTTACAACTTTTAAAAATAAAGCTCAAAACTAAATTTGAAATCATTCCCACATAAAACAAGCCAAGAAAACTGTGACGAAAAATTCTCATCCACAGTGGGTTTAAGTAAAACTTCTATAAAGCTATCGACAAAAAAGAAGTAGTAACACGGCAGAACTGAAAATAGCTTACATATTACAACTCATCTTGATCAAGCTTCAGACCAAATATAAATTCATTCCAACATATACATGCTGAGAAAACTGAGACTAAAAATGTGAGACGGACGGGCGGACGGACGGACAGACGATCAGACGGACGGACAACCCCATTACTATATACCCGCCACTTTTTCAAGCGGGGTATAAAAAGTAACCAAACTTGGACTCAATTGGAACACATTCCTCCGAGACCACTTGAATAAATGGAACCATAGTTATACCCCAGCAAAGTGGGCGGTATATAGTAGTCATGTTTTTATTTAGATCCTTTAACAAAGACTGTCTATGTTAATCAGGCTCAGGTAAGCGATACTGGCTCTTGAGAGCCTCTCATTGCCACGCATGTGTAAAAGTGCTTCAGTGCATTGGAGTGGGCTTGTTTAATATCCATTTTTTTTAACATATAATTTTTTGAATGTCTGAAAGATTAAAATTCAGTCAGTCAAAAATTGAAAATTTAGGTCATGACCAAGGAAAAAGTGGCATTTCCGGGTCCCTTGTGTGATCACCAGATCACCTTATATACGAAAAAAAAAAAAATTGCGATCGTATAATGGTATGGCGCTGCCGTCGTCATTGTTGTCTGTAGACACTCTTATTTCTTGTCAATAACTTAAGTTCAAGTTGATCAATCCTTATGAAATTTCAACACAATGGTCGTTGGCTCAAAAGAAAGGCTGGGAGTAGTTTTGGTCATGACCCCCCTCCCTGTTCGTAAAAAAGCAGCCAAAAAGGGCAAAAGTGGGTGTTTTCATCCATTTGGCCGTAGATTTTTTTATTATTACAGTTACTTTCACAATACTGGTCTGTCAATCAATCGTTGTTACATTCAATCAATAGGTAGATGTGTTTGCCTAAAATGTTTACAAAAGAGGTTAAAATATTCCTCAATGGGTCATTGGTTTTATTTATAGGTCGGACATTTAAAATTCCTTTTGATTAAGAGAGGTGTTCAGCCAGCCTAAAGATAAATTAACATATATATTTGGGCAACAGAAAATAAATAATGAGAGTGTAAATAGTAATATTATCTGCAAGAAGAATTTGATTTACAACAATTTTCCTATTAATGAATGTACACTAAAGGTTTCTCAATAACTTTGACCTTCAAAGAAGAAAGTTCACATACCCATTCATTGTATTTGTCCTGGATATGG
>MJUU01063540.1:14056-35821 GCA_002080025.1 Modiolus philippinarum | reverse complement strand
GTAACTTTTGAAAATACGTGAAATCTTTATTTTTAATTAGATTTTGATGTTCGATTATGTTCAGTAGTTTGTATTCAGCTAGTTACTGTGTCAAGCTCCTTATTGTGTCCATTTAGTTAGTGTGTCAAGCTTTTAACTGTGTCAACACAAACTTTTAAATTACACTTGTTCAAATTTCAGTGGTCGACATGCTGGGGTCATATCATGTTGCACTCGGCGTAGCCCTTTATTCTAGTTTTATACTGTAGAGCATTAAGTTAAATCTAATTAAATTTGAAATTAATTCATTATTCATGAAGCCATTTCTTACTTTTAGCTTTGCAATTTTGTCATTGTGAAACTGAGTGATTTAGTTATTTGAATTTTGTTAATAAAAAAAAAATTAATAAAAAGCGCAAATTATCCAGTACCATAAAAAGGGCTAACAATCCGTATCCCCGAAATCTTGTTTATATAAAAGGCTCTTTAAAACATTTGGCTAAATACATTCATGATAATGTAATAATTATTTTAGTATTTTTCCGTCATTGTTTTATTTTAGACTTTTTGTTTTATCAGGCTAGTGTATCTATAAAAAGACTGAATAAATTTCTAAGTCATGATGAGCTGGACCCTGATAATGTATTACATGACTTCTCAAAAGGTACGTTATTAGTTAATAGTGTGTTTATACTTATTCATAATTATATACTTTAAAAGGTAAAATGTAAAATTGGTTTTGGAATCACATCATATTCACTAGTGAAAGTTAGAAATATATATATAAAATATATAAAATGCACAGTTATAAAATATGCCAGACAAGTAGGCTGAAAATACACAAAATAAACTAGCTGACAATATTCGAAGGATAACCCATGAAAGCGTGCATGCTTATTTCCAATTGGAAATTTCAGCAAAATATATCATAGAGTATAATATAAATTAATTTCTCTAATAATATATGTCAAGTCTAAAACGGTTTTCAACCGTTAGATGAATTTTCATATTCAACGGATGTTGAATAAAGCCCCGCGCTATTTCCTGCAAATTCTATTCGAAATACAATTCTTGGTGTTTATCATGTATCATTAGAGAAAAAGATTGCATCACTTTATCTGATACAAATTTCAAAATGGCTACCTTTGCCATGGAAACGGAAAAGGTCGGGAAGATTAAAGTGCTCAGAATTGCATGAAATTTTACAGGAAGGTTGCCTAGCTTGATTTTTGGTCTTAAATTTTTCAAAATGGCAATCGTTGCCATGGAAACGGAATAAGGCGGGAAACTTGAAAATGCTCCAATTTGGATGAAATTTTATGGGAAGGTTGTCTGACATGTGTAGAAATGATTTTAAGCCTCAGAATTTTTAAGATGACTGCCATTGCCATGGAAATGGAAAAAGGCAGGAAAATTCAAATGGCTTCAGTTGAATGAAATTTTACACAGTCACGATAGTTATCGAACGTGTAAAAATTAATGTTTAGTCTTAGAAATCTCATAAATGCTGCTGTTTCCATAGAAACTGTTTAAAAAAACTAACAGTGTTCGTTTTGGGGACATCTGTAACTCTCTGCGTTACATTATTAAGTAATATTTTGCCATTTAATTTTTCTATGTTCTCAATTAAGCCACCAATTAATTTTAGATTGGCATTGTTCAGACACAGGCATCTTTGCATCAAAATTGTGACTGCTTATCATCAAATATTTGGTTTTCTCCTTTTCTAGGTATCTATATTACAAATGACCACAAGTCACTGAATTAAAGACATGAATAAGCAACTCTATAAATGACACAGTAGTAACTGAAGTTCTTTTTAAAATCGAGTTCAAAGATATTTTATATTTTGGATTTTATCATAAGGGAGAAAAACTTTGATTGAACATATCAATTATAACTCCAAAAAATACTATTCTCTGACAAGGTTTTAATACAGATTTCTCTAAATTGACAACAAAACCTAGATCATCCATTTTATTGGTCATTTTGTGCTTCCCCCTTACAGGAGCCATAGTCCTGATTCATACAATGTTAATGTATAGCAGCAACAAATGCCTTGCTGTCTGAACCAAGCAAAAACTAGCTTCAACAATTTAGTGAAAATTTTTGGAGCTGAAGCAAGTTGAAACTGAAGAACTTGAAAGCTATAGAGTTGACCCCTTCAAGAAAACAAAAAAATATTTGCTGTAATCTGAATCATTTGAAATACTGAAGTATGCGTCCTTCAGATAAACAGATAAACGAAAAATCAACATTTCTATGAATGATATCTTAATCATAATTCAAATTTTCTTATTTAAAATGGTGATATTCTATGAACCAATTAAGTAATCTTGACAACTGGATGCAATTTGCCATTTTTTTAGGCACCAAGAAAATATTTGATATAGAATTGTCAGCAGATTCTGTTTTTACAATAGCTCCTTTTTGCAGCAATTAATTATTGGACTTGCATACACCCAATTTACTCTTTTCTTAAACAAAAGGTATTTTGTTCGGACTTTTACTTTGAAAAATTTTACTGTCGAATTATATTCTATAACCTTTTACTCACTGAAGAGTTCATTCATCAATTGTTAATTTTGTCTCATATATTCTGGAAAATTTGATTTTCTCACCTGATTCAAAATTGGTAGTTCCTTGGAACTTTTTTGTTGGATAAGGAGGACGGTAACTGTTTCCCTGGCTTCTCTGATAGTATCCTTTTCTTGGACCACCTTGGCCAGAGCCCTGACGCCGTCTTTGAGAGCTGGGGTGTCGGCAACTTAAACCTCTTCTTCCATGGAATAAATTTATACTACTTGCAGAACATAGCAAATGACTTGGAAATACCTATAGGTATCTGGATGGGCCCCCAAATCTTTAAGACGCTTATGGCAATCATTCCAAGGAGCTCGATATCATTTGTAATAGGTACATCTAATTACAAATAGGTTTGTACTTATCATGTAAATTTGGTCACAGATTACATCTACGTCTTTGAGAAATAAAGAGCTGAGCGTGACCAATAAGACTCAAAGAATGGGTTTAAGAGGTTTTAATAGGTGTCCTATCTAGCTCATAAGCAGGACCTATTGCGCCAATGAACAGAACAATAGCAATAGACTTTTTTATTCTATAATATATAAATACTAATGGTAAAGTTGCATTGACATTAAAATGAATAAAAAAGGATATTCACTCGATAGAAAGGATATTCACTCCATGAAAAGGATATTCACCGCGGGAAACGTCACGNGCGGGTCCCCAACACGAAAGAACGTGCTTAAAAATTGTCGAAAACGAAACACGAGTGATAAAAATGGCAAATCACGAAACACGGAAAATTGCTGATCGTAGTTCGCCGAAAATTTGAGAAGTCATTATCATTATCGCGGGAAACGTCACGTGCGACATATTTTTAGAAAAAGGGAGATCCCGTCCAATCACATTGCTATGTAACATTGTCGCGTGACAACGTCATCGGCATCACTAAAAGGGGGTGGTAAAGGGGGGTCCCCAACACGAAAGAACGTGCTTAAAAATTGTCGAAAACGAAACACGAGTGATAAAAATGGCAAATCACGAAACACGGAAAATTGCTGATCGTAGTTCGCCGAAAATTTGAGAAGTCATTATCATTTACGTTAATACATTCATTATATCTTAAGTTTTTTTACCTGAAATCTCTTAAAAGTACTGAAAATCTGTGAAATTTGCTATGTGATACTTTCCGTTACCGTTACAATTCTAACTGTAACAAGTCCCGATTTTTTTACAGGAAAATGAACACGCACGAAATATAAAATATCTAAAACGAATCACGAGCTCAAAATATGGACAAAAACGAGGCACGTGAAATAATGCCAACACGAAAACACGAGGAATAAAAACGCAAAACACGAAAACACGAATTTGTAAAACGCCAAAAACGTTGCACGAAAATAACCCTTTACCACCCTCCTAAAACATAATTGCTTCATCTAAAGAAAAGAAGATCAGCGAAAATGGTGCAAATATGCAAAGAGGAAGACACTTAAAATACGAAACAAGTCAGCGTAACACTGGTAAAAGAGTTCACACAATTTTTTGGGAAAAAATCTCCCGACGGATGTCGACAACACATAGCGCAGAATCGTCGCACATTACACAGATGCAAGGAGTGAAAAGAAAGAACACAAGCATTCATTTAAAAGACAGAAATCATCGATTATTTAGGATAAAGAATTTATTCTTTAAATAAAGTCTTTAAAGAACGTTCGCTTGTTACATTAAAATGTCAATTCCCTCCCTTCTTCACAATCTCCCACCAGTGACGAACAATGGAAAAAAGCCGCAAACTCAGTGTTAGCTAGAATCTGTAAATTTCTGACAGTAAAGATAATAATAATGTTATATTTATTGTTTTAATTATCCTCAAAATATGTTTTGAAAAGTATATATTTCATTTATTTTATGCAAATGTTCAAAGCCTCTTTAATCGTTAATTCGACACCCATAGAAAATTTCTAGGTGTATAGTATAATATATGATAAAAAGAATTATTATGTATTTATCGGATAATAGAATAAAATAGTTACTGTCTTTAGTTTCGGTAAATGTGCAGCGTTATTAACTTTTGGGAAAACAGATATTCACCTCGCCATGCAGCTCGACGAATATCTGTTTCCCCAAAAGTCAATAACACTGCACATTTACCTCAACAAAAGACAGTAACTGTATAATATATCTTGAAGGTCAAGACAGCCGGGGATGTGGTTGAAATTGAACAATAGAAATCGACCTCTTATTTAAATGAGGTGAAATGTTGTTTTTGATTGTTTACCATAGCTGCATTATTATCTAAAGTCATTTCCAGTGAAAAATATTATTTATTCCTATGGTTTGAATTTATATGACAACAATGAAGATTGTTGCAGGTGAACGTTTAAATGCACATATAATGCACAAATCAGAATAATTGCTTCATAGAGTGGATCCCCAAAAGGCTATCTTTTGATTTCGACCAAAATTTGCATACAGATTGCCAATTACCTTCTTAAAAATGTGCAAATTTTATATCTGCCCTTTGCAGCGTTTCCCCAGAATAATAATTCAAACACAAAAGAATTTTGTATTGCCAATGCATTCTTTCTGACGTTTTTTAAAAAAGAAAACAAAACCATCAACAAATCACCCGAAAACAATGCCATTTTTAACTATCCTGATATTACAGGACAAATACTAACAGTTAAACGAAAATCTTCAGATCAAAAAAGTAAAAGTACTTTACTTAATACAAGCTCCTTTGATTGTCCCACGGGTTTATTTCACAAGGAGTACTAGTCACTTGAGAGCTAAAAACTATATAGAAAGTGAATTTTCTCCCCACAAAGAAACTGGAAAAAAGTGGACCCTGAAAAAGCCATTCAGATATCAATTTTATATTGTTTATAAGATGCAGAATTGTGTATTCAATAATACTTTCAAATTTTATTCCCGCCAACGCCCTTTGAGATCTTCTAAGAATTTCTCTCCATTTTCGTGAAGTTTTGACAAACACACATAGACAGTTTCAAAACAATGTTTTAGAAATTAAACAATGACAATTGTTTATTTTATATATATCTTTTCAATACAGTGTTTGTAGCGACATAAGTAACAATTAATGCATTTTAAAACATAGCTCAAATCTTTCTATTTCTGTTGCATGTCATCACACATCTTTTTTTAATTGAAAAGGCCAAGGTAAACAGACTTACAAGGGAGACAATTTTTGCAAAGTACTTCCCGGCCAGAAAATCTTGTGTACGATTATGTTGATCAATAGCATTCTATATTTCAGAATTAAACCATTGGGCTCACAAATAGTGCAATTTTCAGGCCCCGAATATTTGTTGGCTGTAGTATTAATTGATTCTTTCACTGAACGTTAGAAACAGCGGCGTTAAAAGTGACTGCTAATATATCCAGAACCTTCGGACAAGTCTTTTCACTGAACCTCATTTGTTTCAGGCTCATTATCATCCATAGGCTTAATAAGAGATATCATATAGGGTCATAAGAACTAGCTTGACCATAATTTAAGGGGCTATTCTGAGTAAAAGGTACTCCAATCGGATTGTTATTATTGTCATCAAAAGTAAAAGAAGTTTCTAAAGGAAATTCATCATCGCTAAGTGGAGACGAAATCAGAGATCCATTTGACTGAGGCCTAGAAATAGAAGCAGGTTTTTCAGATGGGGCCTTAGAAAATGTAGCTGATTTCTGATATGTATTCATGTTTTTTTGTATTTAGAATGTCTATTCAGTGTATGCACAGCACCTGATAAAGAGTTTGCAGAAGTAATTAAAGTATTGATACCCAGTTTGGATTTTGATACTAAAATCTTAGCATTACTGATACTATAAATTGGATTTACAGAACGCTTTGGGATGTTATTTAAACTGGGATCCTTGTTTGCTGTATCATTACCAGCCAATTTCCCTTTTTAGGGTTAGTTTTTGTCTTTCTAAAGGGACTGTCCAGGTTCAACATTGCCAATTGTATTTTTGTTTATATTCATAATAGTGGCCCCTGGCCTATTAGAACTCCTAGTTTAGACTTGAGATACTGGAAACTGTAAGAAAAGGAAAACCTCATTAAAAATATCTACTGGTCGAGTACCAGTTATCACCAATTCTCACGTGCTTCGAGATCGCGCGTAACTTTTGTTACACGGTTATGTACAGAAATGACCACATTATCCTAAAAATACATTCCTTGAGGAAATTATTTTTAATCTTAAAAAACAGTGAAATCGGAGATAAAATCCATTGGGAGCCCCTTAAAATATATATTGCAATGTGGGGGGTTGCGTTTGATAATTACTTAAAAATAGATTTTTTATATGTGATTTCGCAAAAGAGAACTTTGGGTGTTATCCTTATTTTCTGCCAGAAAAAAAATGCTTACTATGTTGCTATCTCTACTAATAGTCAAATCAAGATGAGTTTTTGCTGTAAAGGTCTTCTATTTTCCTGTTATCGTGAAAAAAAATAGAGCGAATTTCGCATTGACAAAAATCACGCTACTTTTAGTTTGAAAATTCCATCGACTTACCTTTCATTATTTATTCCATTTTAGTTTATCCCTTTTTGATGTACTTCAGTGGATAGAAATGTAGATTTAACACTTTGAAAAAAACTATGCATATTTTGAAAGATGGCGATAACTGGTACACAAAAAGGCAAAATTTGTCTAGAAACCCGACACTTTATAAAATGACTATATTACTGCGCATGTGCAATGAAACTGAAAATAAAATAAAATTTGTCTAGAAACCCGACACTTTATAAAATGACTATATTACTGCGCATGTGCAATGAAACTGAAAATAAACACGATTGGTTAACGTATTACTTGGTAGATTTTTACAGTATAAAGCATTAAAAATTTAGTCGGAGTTTAAGAAGATCTAATGCAAAATCAAAGTGTGAAAATGGCGATAACTGGTACACGACCAGTACTGTTCTCACTTTGTTCCAGTATCTTACATGGTGGCCTTTTTCCCTTCGCTAATACTGAAAGAATGTTTAATTTGTGATCTATAGAAACAATAATGTCACAGAAAACAGTTATATGACGTCACAATTTCTCAGCAAAGCGAACTGATGAAGGCCAATTGCCGAAACGTCTAGATATGGTTATTAAGAATACAATAGATTATCGATACATTCCCTGTGGAATTTATTCAAAGGATTTATGAAGTATTTCTTAAAAGATCAAATTTCTGTTAGATCTGGAAATACTCCCGTTTCCCTCTTCCATAACATGTTCAGAAATTATCAAATCAGAATTTTGAATATATTGCTTTTTAAATTTTTGTTATTGAAATTCTTTTATAAGTGCAATATTCCGAATTGTTAAATAATGTAAATGGCTTACCAATAAAGTAGAGAATAATTAAAATCAATAGACATACAAGTAGTTTTAAAATATTAGTTCAAGTTTTTGTTTGTTATTTTTTGTAGATGATGCAATTAGCATACACAATGGAACATTTTTGTGGGATAAAGAAATTGGGAATTGTTTAAAGAAGTAAGTATTATTTGAAGGTGTCACACTATTACATTTTCAGCTAGATTTCACGTCTTCACGGATTTGACATAATCGGATTTGACACAATCTGGATTGACTCACTAATAGTGTGACGGGTGCCGCTAGCGGAGCACGACATGCATACCCTTCCGGAGCACCTGATGTCAATCCCGGTTTTCATTGGAGTTCACACTATGAGTGCCTTAGTTCTAAATGTTATCTTTTTTATTTCCGTGCCTGGTTGCTGTCTCACGTCCTTGTTTCCTCTTTGTTTTTCTCTGTTTCCGTTCTTGCCATGTTTTTGGAGTTCGATTTTTGTGGTCATCACTTCCCTTGTTCCTTCGATATTATACTGCCGTTACTATGCAAATTCCATCAGAAGCTAGCCAAGTGTGAATTCTTTCTCTTTTTTTTGTTTTCTATTTATGGTTATAAAAGCAAGTAGGCTGTGTATGTTGGTACTTGGGAAGATAAATTCCCGCATGTATCAAAGTTTCAAGGCACATTCCCTAAATTTGGTATTTCCACCAGTTTCAAACTTAAAAATTCCAATCAGTGTTTTCCTTCACAAAACTTGACAGCATATTGGAGGCTGAAATTTAATCTTGCCATTTGTCAGAAAGCTTATTTAGAGTCAAATTTATGTTGATATACAGTTGTCAAAATTGAGGACCATCCAAATGTATAAAGTTTGTGGTTATAACCCTTCTAACATAGATAAAGGTAAAGTTTTTTATCCTTTTGTTGCAGTTCAATTGTATAACACCTAAATCTCTTTTGATTGAATGAATATTATTTATGAGGTGCTGATATGACAAAGGCTTTTGATTGGCTATCCGAGATGTTCACAACACCTGAACATAGGATTTGATTGGAAAACCATGTCTGGAATCTGATTTAAGGTAGTAGACCTAGGTTAAGGGAGATAACTCTTTATATCAGCAAGGCGTTTGAAACAGCATGTGTCATTGACACTTTTCAAGTATTGATGTGAAGAAGAATCAAAATCATCTGAGTTACTTACAAGCTTACAGTATATTTATGAAAATGAATAAAACAAACATACAAGTGATTTTTAAGAGTTATGTCCCTTAACCTAGGTCTACCTCCTTAATCATTATTGGATAATCATTATTCTTTGACTGTTATAGACTTAACCAATACTTAATGATAAGTTAGGATGTCAGGAACCAATACTTAAAATGATAAGTAAGGATATCCGGAACCAATACCTCACATGATAAAGAAGACACAGCGAGCATTTAAATAACTTCAGATGCTTTTGAATTGATGAATTATGTCAGGAAATTAATTATATCTATGTCACTATTGATAACACATTAAAGGGAATTTAAATGACATGACACCCCTTTTTGTAAAAGGAATCTTAAAGAATAGAATAGTCCAATTATGACTGTTAGACTTGTTCACGGGTATAAAAGTAAACCGATCTCAAGGAAATTGTTGTTAATTTGACAGCCAAAGGTCCAAGACCAAAAGGTAAATTTCTGCTCAGTTAATGATATTGACGTGACTATGTAGGTCTTCCCAAGTCTTCCCGAGCTATCCAGAGGTATTATCTTTATTCCTTTGTACAATTGATCAAGAAGAGCCAAGGTGAAGAGCCAAATTAACGAGCACCTGCTGAGAATATTTTGATAGCAAAAAGTGCCGAGTCGTATTGATCTTAGATCCCAAGCTTTAACTCGGGTTCAAAACCAAAACGTTACAACAAGTTAGGATATCAGGAACCAATACTTAACATGATATGTTACGATATCAGGAACCAATGCTTAACATGATATGTTACGATACTTAACATGATATGTTACGATATCGGGAACTAATGCTTAACATGCTAAATAAGGATATCGGGAACCAATACATAACATGATAAGTTATGATATCAGGAACCAATACTTAACATCATAATTGGGTTTAGCAGGAACAAGACTTAACAAGATAAGTTATGATATCAAGAACCAATAATTAAAATGATATCAAGTAAAAATTGTTACACATAGTTATTCATATTTCTCTTAAAAGTATTGAAGGAAAAATCAAATTTATTCATGCCTACATCCATTTGATGTATTTGATCAAAAATTGAAATGGGTATTCCCTGATGAGAAAAAATGTAATCGTCTACAACATGTCCAGAATTGTGAATACAATATATGCGTTGTACATGTAGTGGTTTACTATTTCCAAATTTCAGCATTGATCTGTCTGTACCAGTAGGATCGTTAGTAGCTGTTGTCGGCCAGGTTGGAAGTGGAAAATCTAGTCTAATGTCAGCCATATTGGGAGACATGACTAAAGTGTCAGGAAATGTGAATGTTAAAGTATGTATTAAATTGTTTTGTTATCAAATATCAGAAGTTTTGTATATATGCAATGTATTTTATACCCCCTCAATAGAAAGTGGAGCACATAACATTCACCATGTCTGTCCATCCATCTGTTCATCCAAAAATTATTTTTTCCACAACTTTTCTCAGCTTCTACTGGAGTGATTAATTAGAAAATTAATATGCAGGCTGTATATATAAAAAAAACATCATATTTTGAGTCCTGTCAGTCTTCCTATTTGACGAAATTAGACTTGTTTACAAAATGTTGTGAAACGAATTTTTAGTGTTAAGTTATCCCCAGCAATTGTAAATGACATTATTTTTTTTTTAAATTTTGTCAAAGGCAATGTGTAATCATTTTGTTGATGGCATTTTCAGACTACATTCTGTTGATTTCTTGAGGATAACATCATTGTGTCCATACTTGTATTTTGCTTGCACTTGTTCTGTTTCCACACCTGTATTGTGTCTACATCATTGCAATATTGATTTAGGGTTCCATGAGCAGGGGTATAACTAGTTGCCAGTCAAATACCCAAGAACCTATTTCTATTATTAAACCCTCATGTTTGTTGGCTTTATGACTGATGATAAAAGAAAAAAAAACAACGCAAACGATTTCTTAATTTAGCAGGAATAAAAGAATCTAACACCAGTGCATGCGGGACAGAGAATCTCGGACACCACAGGGTAAGATTTCTTGTCTCGGATACCCAAGTCTCGGACGAAGCTTGCTGAGTCCGAGATGATTGAAATCTTATCCGAGGGTGTCTGAGATTCTCTTGTCTCGCATTTTCACTGATGTTTGATTTTATTTATCATTATATTCTCTCTAAAATCTACTAAAATCCACACAGAAATGTCCTCCCCATTCGCCTGTTTACACAAACAGTTACGTCCCTTTTTACTGGAATGTAGGCCTATAATAGAGCGCGCCATATTTTTTTTCATATTTACCTTTAAAGTCTTACTTCAAATGATATGACAATTTTTTTAATACGTAATACACTTATTGTTAGAAATGAGAATTTAATGAACATAGAAATCTAAAAATTGCTTGAAATGTTTTACCGGGAAAAGTCGCGTGTGAGCTGTCTTGTACCCTTAGGTGCAAGATAAGGAAATCTCACACCGCTAAAAATAGGATCTGTTGTGTCTCAGAAGTGAGAAAAATTGTTTCCTACAAGTAGACTGTTCGGTTTATATATATGTTGTAAAGAAATTATCTTATTATTTAGATTACTGAAGGTTATTTTTTCTATATAATTTTCCAAGGGAACACAAGGCTACGTACCACAGCAAGCATGGATACAGAACTCCTCAGTACAAGAAAATATTTTATTTGGTCGGGAAATGAACCAGGCAATGTATGATCGTATCATTGATGCATGTGCTTTACAGCCTGACCTAGATATCCTGCCAGCTGGTGACAGTACTGAGATAGGTGAAAAGGTGAAGTATTTGTTATGGGTAACAAATACAGAGGGAAAGCTCAGCTTTCTATGCTTTAGACCGAATTATCTGTTGTTTACAAAGCTACTTTCATCATCATATGTTTATCTTTTACTTATCTGACTTTTTTATTTTTATTTTTTTTATATTGCTTTCTGACAGCAATATGAATCAAAGCTCCTATTGAGCTGAATATTTAAGGCCTGAAAATCTACGCGTGGCAAAACTTCGTAGTCATCCAAAGAACTGCCGCATACGTCTGCAAGTATTAGGTTATTTCATAATACGTGATAATAATCAGATTGTGTGATTTCGTATGTCGATTTCATTGCTTAAAGATATATGCAATACACTGTCACAGGTAAGCAAATGTTATTTTCATCCGTTACAAATTTCTGCGCGACAGGTTCGTTGATCCGAGACGCAATATAGAAAAAAACAGTAATTTGAAAAAAAAACATGCATATTGTTTTCAATTTAATATAACAACACCGTATTCAACTCAAGAAAATGAAGAAATGTAACTTAAAAACACAATGTGTACGATTTTGAAAGAAACTTGCGCACTATATTTTATCGGAAGCATGAAGATCATCTATTAGAGCTGTAAATAGGCTTTAAGCCTCACGTAATTTTTTCTTGTCATTATAACATCTCTACAGCCATTTCATGGCTTCGAGATAAAAATTTATAAAAATGGAAACAAAAAGTCAGATAATTACGAAGGTTGTCAGTAAAGTTCGAGGACAATCTAAAAAAATTGCTAAATACCGAGAATGTATATATTTTCATTACAATGCGTTTTACTGCATCAGTATGCAAAATTTTATCGCAATCAAAGCACTAGTAATAATTTTTCTGTTGAAACAAAACAGACTAATGTTAGAAACCCGGAGCACAAACATGTATAATGTTGACGTTGTCAGGCGTTTTAATCTTTGATTTTAACATTTTAAGAAGAACTCACAATTCAACAAATTCGGAATTTTGCAGTTTCCTGTCTTTGAAATATTAAGGGCATTTGATGCAATTACTTGTGTGGAAAAGTTATAAATTTTGAACCACTTGCAAACTTCATCGACTGATAGTAGGAAATCATGGTCAGTAACACCCTGGAATTTATACAGTTTTGAGATTTATCAAAGATGGCTAGTTTTACACATTTTATCCATCCTTTAAAATGGTCATTTTAGTTTCTTGATATTTGGGTTATTGGATGTGGTTTGTTTCCATTGATTTATTCACTTTCTTACCTTTTCGAGGCCATTAGGGCTTCCTATATGGTGTGAGGTTCCTCACTGTGTTGAAGACCATATGGTGACCCCTAGATGTTTTGTTTTTGGTCGTTTTAACCTGGATATGGGATGTTGTCTCCTTGACATTTACCCCATTTCCTTTCTTTTTCATATTGTGTTCAAAAACTTCTGTATGTTTGAATATTAATGCAAAACACACTTTACCATGACCTTCCTTAATATTTTGTAAATATGTTGGTATTTGAGGGTGTTTCCTGAAGTCTGAACGAAACTAGACTCACGTCACTGCTCCGCGTTATCAAAAAAAAACGCCAGGTTTTCTAGAATTTCTGATTTTGCCAAGAGACATTTAAAGCTGTCTAAATATGTCATTCGTAATCTTAACAAGTTTAAATTTGGCAGTTTTGATATTGAAAATTTTATAAACATTGCAATATAATTTTCATTTCGGCATTCACTTAATATAATAATACATCTACAAAATAATAAATATTATACACTACGTTTGACATGTAATATTTGTGTTGCTCCCGGTCCCTATTCCGGGGCCTTTTATGAAGACAGATTTGCAACTTTGAACGGAAAATTGGATTAATTTATATATATCCAAATTCATATAAATTCAAGGCTTACAAATATGCAAGATATGAATAAAGAAAACGCTGCTTTTATTTTTATTTATCCTTGTCCACGAACTTTACGGACAACCCTCGTAAAAGATAAACATAAGATAAACAAAAAAAATGGTCAGATCAGAGGTCAAGGTCAGAGTTAATAAATAGGGTCATTAGGTCTTTTCACATATTTGCCTAATCTTTATTATTTATTGTAGTGACATGGGGTTTTGCTTTATTTTACAGCTAATAAAATTGTGCAACTGAAATATGTCAATGGATTTGAGGTAACATTAACCCTTTTTGAGAAACAAGAGGTCCAAAAGTGGCCACGTTGATAAAAAAATGTTTTTTTTTAAAATTTTTTGTCAGATGTAGATGCAGTATTTTTCTGTAGTTTTTTTTACCGTGTTTAAAATGATGCATTGAACAATTAAAACCATTTTCAATCAACAAAATCCCAAAGGGGCTTCACCCATTTCAGAATAATAGGGGTTCAATAGGTGTTTTTATTAAGGAAATAAATAACTTTTGAACTATGCAAGAATACTGGGTAAGTGTGTAGGTCTAGTCAAGAGGGACATACGTATGCAAAACAATTAGGTCAGATTAAAGGACATGGTCATAGAGGTCCAAAAAAAGTTTCCATATTTGATAATAATCTGTAGTGTTTCACAAACCCATTTTGTTGAGAATAATACTTTATCTTACGGTTTTTCTACTATAAGGGGTCAAAGGGACAGAAGTTGCAATTTTTGAGAAAAATGTCATTTTTTTTATTTTGCTCTTCTCGATGTAAGCTGTTAGAATTATGTCAACATAAATCTTACAATTTCTGACCTTTAAGGGATCAAAAGCTGATTTTTATGTTCCTTAGTTTGTTTCCAGCTTATTACTGTGTGGAGCTCCTTATTGTGTCCATTTAGTTACTGTGTCCAGCTATTAAATGTGTACACATTCACTTTTAAAAAACAGTTGTTCAAAATTCAATGGTCAACATGCGGCGATTATATCATCGTGCGCTCTGTGTAGCTCTTTATTTATTATTTGTCCGATTTCGATGCAATTTTTTTGTAATGGATTCATATGAAAAATTAACATGGCTATCAGCCAGTAGATTTTTTATTACTTGTTTCCTGTTCCGACCTGTAGGGGGCCAAACGGGGCCAAAATGCAACTATGAAGATCACCTGAAATTTTGATTTTTTATCAGATTTCTGTCCCTGGAAGGTTTTAGACTGATGACTTCTGAATGCAGTATCATACGGTCTTCAAACTTAGTATGCAACTTGTTTACTATAAAGGTAAGGGTTCAGAGGTCCAAGAGGTTCTGGAGTTATGCCCCTTGAAACTTTGAAATTTTGTGTAATGCACCATTTCTATTTTTATTATGGCCATACAGTTATCTACAAAAATATAATATTCTATGTTTTGGGGACAATCTGCGTAGAGAACAGATACAATGATTAACTCTTTAATGAGCAGCATATCATAACATAAGTATAAAACCAGTTAATGGTATATCCTACAGTGTATAACTTTTTTTTCGGATACCATGTCTAAATAGAGAACAGAAAAAAAAGATTCAGTTTTATCTTGTACAGTGAGATATAATTCCTATATATACAGTAGATTTTGTTTACAACGAAATCAGTCTTATAAAGAAGTAAATAGAAATCCCCGGTCCCGACACAATTAAACAACGTACTTTTGATTTCTTATTACGAATTTTTTATAACGAAATCAGGCTTATAAGGAAGAGAACTTAAACCCAAAGGTATTTAAATTGCTCAAAATTTACCTGATATAACGAAGAAAGATTGCTTAACAAACAAATCGTTTACCTGTCTTCTGTTTTGCGCAAGTCATCGCATGACACTTCCAAACCTTACTTCTAAAACTTTAAACATACATCATATTTTACACTGATATTTCCATAAGAAATTTAAAAAGACAATTTCGGAAGTTGGTAACTCTATTTGGTTCATCATATAACGAACGATGCTTATGACGAAATAAAATCGGGAGTCCCATGGAATTCGTTATAAACGAACTCTACTGTATGGTTATCCTAGAATTCATATTGATGACAATTTATTTTCAAGGGTATCAATTTAAGTGGTGGACAGAAACAACGAGTGAGTTTAGCTCGTGCAGTATACCATGATGCTGATATATATCTGTTGGATGATTCCCTCAGTGCTGTGGATTCTAATGTCGGAAAACATATCTTTGATCGAGTCATCAGCAAAGATGGACTTCTGAAAGACAAGGTTAGAAAATTTTTAAATTCCAAAGAATGGGGTATGTGACCTTTCTACCTCGAAGGTCAAACTTCTTTTTAGAAGCCTATTATACTACATGGAGATTTACCAAATTTTCTATTGTGAGTGCATTCTGTAACAGGACAAACTTCCTGCTTGGCAATTCTGAAAACTTTTGACAGATGTGCAAGATTTACATTTGTAAGTTGAATCTTATTTTAAGTTTAATATTCTCCTCTTTGCACAGACGAGAGTTCTAGTTACGCATTGTGTAAGGTGGTTACCAATGGTTGATAAAATTGTAGTCATGATGGATGGAAGAGTGTCAGAAATGGGGTCATATGATGAACTTTTATCCCATGATGGAGCATTTGCACAGTTCTTAAAGATGTATCTAATACAACATGAAGATGAAGAAGATGGTGACCCTGAGGGTGAGGTCAAAGTTTAATAGTAAAAAACAAAATACCCCAATATTTTGAACACACATCAGTTCCTATCATTTCTCTACTTCACCAATCGCATTTAAAATTTTCACAGTCATACCAAAATTGATTTTTGATGTACCACACCGAATGACACATTTTGATATTTTCCCCTATATGTTCAACTAAATTCCTTACAAGACCGGATCAATTTTTGTCAGACATTTCCCTCGGTCCTGTTAATTTCGGCATCACTGTTTTCAACCATAAACGTGAGTTGTAAAACCTTACCAACGAGGACCTCAAGTCTAAATCATCCCATTATTTTCTAATTCACCATACAGATATAGTCCATATGGTCATGTCATAACGGGAGACTTGAAAATCATTGAAAATTCGTCTCTCCGTGAAATCCTTGCAAAAGGGCCTATATTCAGTGAACCACATTCCATAAACTGGGCTCCGTATGGATGATGTAGAGGACTATGCCAGAAAATGAATTAAGTGAGAACAAGATGAAGATCTTGATTCTCTTTCGGATTGATTAAGGTTGTGAGGTCAATGATTCTTAAAAAAATCAATCAGCTACGAGGGTCAATGAGAACTAAAAATTCATCAATTTTCAAAATTGTTGATGTGATCAGTTACTTTTCCTCCATAAATGATACACGTCACCGCTGCTGCCAATAAGGCCCCTAACAATATCATTTTTTACATAAATCATTACATAAATTGTTTGAAGACAGAAGTAGGTATTTATAATTCCAAAGGCAATCTAACTTTTCAAACTACTACTCAGTCTAAGGAGGAGATATAACAGATCCATCAGTCTGTTTTGCTTTCCATTGGGATTTCCACCAAGGATGAAGACACAGATCTCCCCTCTTTGTACTGGGTAACAAAATTACATAAATGTCCATACAAACAACGATTTATCTTTGGATCTTCCAAATGTTCTACAAAACCTATATCTAGTTGCTAACTTCCATATTGACATCTGTAAAAATTTGCCTTCAAAAATAATGTGATACTTGATTTTCAAGAAGATGGGTAAATGAAATGTGAATATTGAAAAACTCGAAAGATCTACTTGATCTTAAAATCTAGATCCTTATCAAACTGTAGCAGCACCCGTTATACTGTAAACTGTCAATCCAGGAAAAAGTCAAAAGCGGCAATATCAAATCGTTGTTGTTCTTTTTTTTTACAGAAAAAGAAATGAAGGCAAAGCTATTACAGAGGTTAATTTCCATAACATCAGATGATGAACCAGATGGGTATGTTTCTTGTTTTTGTAACATCCATGACATCAGACAATGAATTAGATCGGTATGTTTCTTGTTTTTGTAACATCCATAACATTAGACGATGAATCAGATCGGTATGTTTCTTGTTTTTGTAACATCCATAACACCAGACGATGAATTACATCGGTATGTTTCTTGTTTTTGTAACATCCATAACATCAGACGATGAATCAAATCGGTATGTTTCTTGTTTTTGTAAGATCCATAACATCAGACAATGAATCAGATTGGTATATTTCTTGTTTTGGTAACATCCAAAGCATCAGACGATGAATCAGATCGGTGTGTTTCTAGTTCTTATAACATCCATAACATCAGATGATGTAACTGATCGGTATGTTCCTTTTTTGTAACATCTATAACATCAGACGATGAATCAGATCGGCATGTTTTTATATGCCCGTCGAAAGACGGACGTAGTATAATATACCCTCAGTCCGTCCGTCCGGCCTTTAACTTTATGGTTTCTGGAATGTTTTTCTGTAACTGCTTGACATATTGATTCGATATTTGGTATATAAGTATATCTAGGTAAGATACAGATCCAGTTCGAATTTGGTTCCGGTCGTTTGATTATGTGCAGCGTTATGGCCCCTTGACTTAGTGAAATTTTGAAAAAATATAGGTTTCCGGAAATTTTTCTGTTTCCTCTAGACATATTGATTTGATATTTGGTATATACGTATATCTCTTTGAGATACAGACCAGGTTCTAATTTAGTTTGAGTCGGTTGACTCTGTGCAAAGGTATGGCCATTGAACTTAGTGAAATTTCGAAAAATATAGGTTTCTGGATTTTTTTTTCTGTAACCGCTTGACATATTTATTAGATATTAGGTATATGAGTATATCTAGGTGAGATTCAGATCAAGTTCGAATTTGGTTCCGGTCGTTTGATTTTATACAGAATTATGGCCCTTGGCCTTGGAGAAATTTTGACAAATATTGGTTTCTAGAGATTTTTACTGTAACGGCTTGACATATTGATTTGATATTTATTATATGAATATCTATGTAAAATACAGATCAAGTTCGAATTTGATTCTGGTCGTTTGATTTTATACAGAGTTATGGGCATTGGACTTTGTGAAAATTTTGAAAAATAGGTTTCCAGAGATTTTTCTGTAACCGCCTGACATATTGATTTGATAGTTGGTATATGAGTGTATCTATTTGATATCTAGATGAAGTTTTAGTTTGATTCTTTGATTTTATATGGAGGTACTGCTCTTGGACTTAATACATTTTTGAAAAACATCAATCTCTCCACCTTTTCTTCACAATGCGTGAACATGTTGATTTGATTTATGGTATATGATTTTAGGTTTATAAATTACTGTTTAAGTTTCAATATGGTTCCTGTTCAATGAATTTGTGTACAGTTATGGTCCTTGGACTTAATATATATTTTTTAATTCATTTTTGCACCTTTTCTATGCATTTACTTTACATATTAATTTGATATTTGTTCAATGGTAACATCTTGGTAACATCAATAACATCAGATGATGTAACTAATCCGCATGTTTCTTGTTTTTGTAACGTTACATCCATGACATCAGACAATGTAACTGATTGGTATGTGTCTTGTTCTTGTTACATCAATTACATCAGTTGATGAATCAGATCGGTATGTGTCTTGTTTTTGTAACATTAATGATATCAGATGATGAATCAGATCGGTACGTTTTTGTTCTGGTACATCCTTAACATCAGATGATGTAACTGATCGGTATGTTTCTTGTTTTTGTAACCTCCATAACACCAGACGATGTAACTTAAATCAGTAGGTAACATCAAAGAAATTTAGAAAATCAATGCAAAAAATATACTCATGGCCCCGGTGGCTGAGTTAAGGGATTTGGTTTACCTGTTAAAACACTGTAGTCTATCATCTCTGTTGTGGGTGTAGGCTCTGATTGTGCATTCCTCTTACAATCCTATGTGATAAGTTATGTCAGTTAACTTCCCAACTTTGGTGACAAGCTGAAAAAAATATGGTCTCCAGTGCAGAACATAGATCAACATTGGACCTTATGAGGAAATCTTACTTTTATGCCCCAACAACAAAGTTGGGCAGTATATAGTTTTACCCTTAATCCGTCATTATATCATTCTGCAAAAAACAGTTTTCCAGAATGTTTTGAAGGTCAGCTTGAAATATTGACTTAATATTACCATGAGGAATTACAGATCAAGTGTCAGTTTCATGAGATTTATTTTTTTTCTCTAATTTCTGCCCTGTTTTCACGTTTCCTGAACAGTGGGAGAAATAGTTTCTCCTCTCTAGAGAGAATGTTGTTCTCAGCGAGTGATTGGCTGAAATTCAATTATGACGTCAAATATGTTTGCCGTTTTCCGACTTAACAATTGTGACGCCATGAAAAAAAGGTGACCCTGCCTGATGACGTCACGCTCAAAGAACACATTTATTTCAGATTGTCGGAAAAGGGGGGGGTCATTTTCTTGTCCAAAATCTCTTTTAAATCATTAGAGAAATAAAATCCACAACCGTATCTCGTGAGAAACGACATTTCTACACTCTCGATACTTAAATTTTCAAATATTTTAAACGCTCGGCAAGCCTCGCGTTTAAAAATTTGAAAATTTAACTATCTCTAGTGTAGAAATGTCGTTTCTCACTCGATGCAGTTGTGGATTCTATATTTTCTTTGTCGTGAGGAAAAGTTGCAGAGGCAAGACTTAGGGACAGTATTACCGCCAATGGAGGCGGCATCAACAATTGGTAACTATTTAGAATGAACAAGCTTATGTTAATTGGAGGTCCATAGTATTTGGTGTGCAGTCGCATTCGTACTGGTACAACTCAAATTCTTAATATGGACCCTAACCCCGAGCCTTGCATGAGCCATTTCACAAGTTTTTTGCAAGCAGTTAGTACAGTCTGTACCAGTAGTACAGGCCACTTCATATTTGACATACAGAACTTTGTGTCTTGAGGAGTGCATAACTATTCCACGCCCAAATGGTGGCCCATGTCCACTATATAGTCATGCATGAAGAATCATGTAAAGTTTTTCTTGAGCAGTTAGTACAGTCTGTACCAGTAGTCCTGGCCACTTGATATTTGACATGCATTTTAGTCTTTAGGGGGATATACCTACTCCATGGCCAAATGGTTGATCTTTCCTCTTAGTCAATCATGAAAGCTCACTTTAATTTTTTTTTTTTGCAAGCAGTTAAGTCACTCTGTACCAGTAGTCATAACCACTTGATATTTGACATGCAAATTTAGTCTTGATAAGTAAATACTGATAGCCAGGCCTCTACACAGGCGGGGAAGTGGTTCACAAAAATTATCTCCCTCGTAAATTTGTTTACCTGTCATCTCAAATAAACAAGATGTGTGAAGACACCGCCATGGAAAAAAAAAAAAAATTCTAACATTTGCGGAATTTTTTACATCTCACATACTAAGTATCTTATGCTGCAACAATCGCTGTACGGTACAAATACACAAATGTCGTTTATTAATTCATAAAACATTTTTAGCTCACCTGGCCTAAAAGGCCATGTGAGCTTTTGCCATCACTATGCGTCCGTCGTCCGTCTGTCTGTCTGTCTTTATGTCAACAATTTCAAAAATCTTCTCTAAAACCACTGGGCCAATTGTAACCAAACTTGGCCTGAATCATCATCAGGGTATGGCTTCTCAAACTGATGTTCAGTTTGTCCCTCTGTCGAACAACATGGCCACCATTGCTAAAAATAGAACATAGGGGTAAATTGCAGTTTTTGGCTAATAAATCGAAAACCTTTACAGATATCGAAAATCTGACAGGAGTAGAAATAATCAGCATGATGAGATCTATCCACTGTGCAATTTTGAAGAAAATCTGAAAACCCATCTCGGAGTTATAGCCCTTTTCCGTTAAATTTTCAAAAAAATTGCATTTTTTATTTTTTATTTCAAAATGTGTAACAGATAGAGGTCAAGTGTAAATTGCAAAAATGTTCAGCATATCAAGATCTACCCACCCTGAAATTTTGAAGAAAATCCATAAACCCTTGTAGGAGTTATTGCCCTTTTTTCACCGAATTTTTAAAATTTTC
>MJUU01063539.1:0-18974 GCA_002080025.1 Modiolus philippinarum | reverse complement strand
CAAGTACAAACTACTGGATTAATGTATACCCTCGTGGACTAAAAGTCCATTAGCAGCGGAATCGCCTAGTGGAAAAAAATAACAAAATTCCGATAGATTCTGTACAGGGCAATCTCTACAACTTATATCCTTCGGTGCAAATCATATACTATAAGAAAAAAACATTATCGATCAGCTTGATAAAAGAAATGACTTAACAGAAATATACATGTATAAGGCAAACGAACAAAAGTAAAAAAACACCATAATTTGAATAACGAAATGTCATTCTCTGAAAATCAATTGTTCGTACATCATAATTTATAAAGCAATCATCATTGAACATCATATTATAATAAATAGAGTCCAATGTAAATAAGTTCACAATGAGTTATGAAACCGTTATTGCACAATGGTCAACTCGATCCATCGAGAAAAAAATGGAATTGGTCATAAAGGAAAGAAGAAAATTTGCTGTAAACATCACTTAAGCAGTTTACATTTGTTTATTTAGGAGATTCAACATAAACAAGCATACTACAGGTACGAAAAATATTATATTTGGGGATTTTTGTTTTTAAGGTTAAGAATAACTAGCTCCTCTTTATATACTGATGACGCATATTAGCTTTCTGATCATTATCATTTTACTTATCCAGTAAGCTTAGTTCAGAGATCTAATGAGAAAGTCGTTAGTTTTTCATTAGGCCTCTGAATCAAATGATGCAAGATGTCAAAAAGGGCGTCACGTAATGATCAGAATAAACTTAGTAATTGATAATTTACTGAACATTTATCACGGAGGCAACTGGTAAATCATTCACAAGATACCAAAGTTACTGTAAATATAGTTCCTACATATGGTCATTACGACAACTAATGTCTCCTCGGTGCAGATATATTCTAAACATTGGGAAGATCATAAAATCAAAAATATTTAAAAATTGATAGAGAACAAATCAACAAATATGATCTAAATGCAAAGCCAAAATGAACTAAGGACAAGAGCTTTTCATGAGGGAGATACTCCTCAGTTTTCAACAAAATCAAAATCGTATGATTTGAAGATATAATGAGAAATTCAATTATGCAATACGGCATTTGTTCATACATTTTCCACTTGGCCATGTCATATCTAAGATATTCTCACATTTTTTCTAAAATACCAGAGTCATATGTCGTTTCGATTACTAGCATTCTGACAATTTTTAAACAGACATTTTACTAATTTAGAGATATTCTCCGGACAAAAATTACAGACATGAAGACCCCCCCCCCCTCTGATTTTGTAACTGATTAATACTTAATATATGTTGTATTAACGATGAAATGATATCGGTTAAATGCACATGAGACAAAGTCTTTACAAATACATGATTAAACCAAACAATGGAATAACGCTTTTAGTTTTGTTCTTCATCTTGAAGGCACCATAAGGCCTTTAACAATAACTATGTTCAAACCTCATAGTAAGTGCAAAACCGCCTCTGGCACCTGTTTGACCGAAATTCATTGCTTAAGGTCGACCAACAAATCAATGTATCTTTTCTTTTGTTCATAGATGTGGGGATGTCAACAAATGTAAAATGAACTAGCAAAGTGTTGCTACAACTGCTGCTATCCGTTGCCCGACAAAGACTCCTGAAACAAAATAACAACATATAAACAATATAATTACAAGAACACTTGAAATAATAAAACAAGAGATGTATACACTATAAACAGAATGATCAGGAAAATATTTCAAAATTACAAAAAATAAAATGCCTCAATTTGAAACTATCTCTATAAGTGTATGCATATTGTATATTCTCTAGAGAACAAGTAACTGAAATTTATAATGAGCATATATTTCTCACAAGAGGAATCTTTCTACGGACTCCACATGCATGGTGAATAAAAGGATATGGAGTAAATGCATATGAGACAAAGTCTCTTCAAATGCATGGTAAAAAACAAGCAAAGAAACAACGCATGCTTATTTATGGCAATGACCCAAGTCATCTCATTTTCGGTTAAAGAATTGTTAACAAAGCAAAAAGTAGAATCACGGAAAAGTGTTAGGTTTAATTTCTTTTAAAAAGTAATTAAATACTTTCAGTTACACTGCATTTTTCCTCAATTAATTGCAGAAAGTAAATTTACAGTATATTAGGTATTTTTGTTTTTTTACCAATTGGTCGATGCCACTTCAGGTGAACCGTTAGTCCCCGAGGATATTCACCAGCCCAGTAGTCCAGTACTTCGATGCTGGTCCGAAAACCGATTTTTTGGAAACATGCAATATCTAAATTTTTAAAATTGTGTTTTAATCTAAGGAGTATCTCCCTCATTCAAAGCTCTTTCCTTAGTTGAGTTTGGCTTTTTATTTAGATCCGTTAGATTATTTGTTCTCCATCAGCTTTTATACACCTTTCGATTTCTTGAATTCCATGGTTTTGATTTTATCTGCACTGATGAGGCATTAGTTGACGAAATGGTCAAATGCAGAAAGTAAATTCATAGTAACTTCGGTATTTTTGTTTTTATTACCAATTTGGCGATGCCACTGCTGGTGGGCTGTTTATCCAAGAGGGTATTTTCAAGCCCAGTAGTGCAGTACTTCGGTGCTGACCCGAAAACCGATTTTAAAATTTTGATTTCCATGGTTTTTATTTTATCTGCACTGATGAGACATAAGTTGTCGAAATGGCCACATACAGAAAGAAAATTTACAGTAACTTCGGTATTTTTGTTGTTTACATAAAAGTGCAATTACATTCATTTGTAACAGTTTCTGATTTTTGAAATACTTTTGAAAAGTACCTGAATTCATTGCAATTACATTTTAATCAAAATAATAATTAAAATAATAAAAATAACTTGTCATCAATCACAATTTTCTAAATGATAGAATCATAATATATATATCAATACTTTTTATAGTTACATGGATGGGGTGAAGACCAAATTAAGTACTTAACACATAGATGCAAAAAATTAAGAAGACGTGCTGGATTGACATAGCATTTGTTTTTATCGTCATTAATTTTTTAGATGTTGTATCAGCCATTCTACAGCGTTCTAGTCTATTATTTCTTCTCAGCAAAACTGAAAAGTGGATCCACTGGAACTGAGGTAGCTACTATACCTAGATACTTAATAGAAAGTATTGCAAAAGCTGAAGACTTCAATTCATTAACTTTGCAGTATTGAAGTAGACAAATAGACGTTTCTTCACAATATCTGAACTGTAGTAGTCATTTATTTCGGTACTTCAGATGCATGTCTCACTTTAGATTTTGCTGATTTTGACTTTTCTGTTCAGTTACCTACCATTGCTTATTTTTTCTCTATCAATTTTTACAGACATTTCGGTTAATAGATTTCAAAATATTTTGACATGATCGGCACTGTAGAGACATAAGTTGTCGAAATGGCCATATGCAGAAAGTAATTTCATTGTAGGTTCGGTATTCTGTTATTTAGATTAAGATATAGTTGATGACGGAAGACAACTGAAAATGTCATTGTTCTATAGGCCTTTTCGATGATAAACTGTCGCTGGTGGCATTGTCTACTTTTAGTATAGATTCCAATTCACTGGCATTTAATTAAGCAAACTATCATATCCATGTTTTGAGGTTGCCACCATCTCAACTTAAAATCTTGGGTCTGCAAAAGCAGTTATCATGAATAAATCATCAAATTTATAGACAGCCAACCTTTTCTTAAAAACTCCCTCTAGTTTTCACCATCTAGATTTGTAACCTATGGATGAAAGTTTCATTAGGTGTTTAAAACCCTAATGTAACCGGAATTGTTAAGCTCGCACTGATATTAACCTCTTTATAAGAAGTGTTGCTTGCTCGAAGGGATCAAGTATTTCACATAATTCAGACAGCAGTTTCCTATCATAAGTCGAAAGATTATATTTGAGTTCAAATTTGTAAAGTATTTGATCTAGCACCTTTAGAATAGATTTCAGCATGTGTATGCGTGAGCTCCATCTTAAAGCATTTGCCTACTGAAGCCTGCTCTTATCTTCTAAGAGCTCACCTGCTACGACCGATTTCAGAATAAAACTGAGGGTACTTGAAACTTTGCTTAAGATGTTTTTTTTAATTTGCAGAGAAGTCTTTGAGTCTATAATTGATGAAAAGGTAAAGAGTATATACCAAACCCCGAACAAGGCGAAGATGTCAGTTTGCCAGTTTTTGACTTGAATCAGATGTTTCTCCTGCACCATCTTCCTTCTCACTATCTTGTCTTCCTTCTCACTATCTTTTCTTCCTTCTCACTATCTTGTCTTCCTTCTCACTATCTTGTCTTTCTTCTCACTATCATCAAAAATGAACACCTTGATCATATTTGATGTATTATCACAGATTATGCAAGATATTTTATCCATTTCAAATGCAGCCTTTGAATCTTCAAATTCAAGTTTGTTATTTTCAGAATTATGTTTCACATTAAATCATTTACTACATATCATGACAGATTTAAGATCCCAATTAGATATATATACTGTCTTTAAATGCCGAAATAGCTGTGAATCTGACGATTGCTCCAAAGATCCATTGTAAAAACAAACAAAATAACATTATAACCTTTTTTCTTTTACAGTCTTTCATGTATCCGTTTATCATAAGATGACTTTTGTTTGGCATTTTTAATATCTAGGATCAAATTTTAAAATAAAATCGCGAAAAAAACTTGCTATCAATTGAAAATAAAGGTATTAAATCTCCAGTAATATAACTTAATCGTTGGTTATCCCTGACTGATGAGTATTTGTGTTGGCATACTTGGTCAAAATTTGGTGAAGTAATATATTGCAGGTTGTTTCTTATTAGACTTCCACTTATAACATTCACATACACATCTCTGTACTTTCCCTGAAATATATAGAATCGTTTTAATTAACTTCGAATTCACTCAAAATCCACATTTATAATTGCATAATTACAAACAAAAAATTCAATGTAAAATCATATTACATAACAAACAAAACATCAAAAGCTGAATGATAAGTATAATTTAGATACAATGATTTCATTACAGTCTGGGAATCAACTTTTCTTAGTATTAATAATAAATAAAGCAATATACTTCTTCAAATAATGTTACTAATTTGACAGTTTTTTTTGCAAGTCGTAAAATTTCTAGTAGAAAGAGGCATAAATGGTTTTTATTTTGGAAAATTTGTACATCTGTGATCAACTTTACATCAAATTTGTAAAGAGGAGTAAATATCTTTAAGATGTGTGTAAAAAGTCGATTTGGTTTTGGCATTTCCATATAAGATTACAGCACAATGTTTTCAATTTTCCCTCAACAACTGTTTCGTCTTCTCATTCATGACTTTTGAAGTCAAGACTCTGAAATGACTTTTCTCAGTAGTACATATAACTTAAATCTTAACTTCGAAGACTCATTTGTATTTACATTTAGATTTTATCTGCACTGAAGAGACATAAGTTGTCAAAATGCGCATATGCAGAAAATAAATTCACAGTAACTTCGGTATTTAGTTATTTGTATTAAACATTTCAAAATAGCACCAGAGTATTATTAGACATTTTAGCTTCAAGGCCGTGTATTCCGGACAATTAGAATTGGGCTTTGGGGAGATAACTCCATTATCACTTTTCTCATATTCACATAAATAAAAAGAATCATCGCAATAGGTATGATTAAAATTTCAAAAAGCAAATAAATATCCTAACAAATGCATTCACTCTACATTTTTCATTTTTAATGATATCTAAAAATAATGAAAGTTTGCAAAAGACAGATTTCTTGCAAAGCATAGATTCAGCAATTTTATTGATTTTTACATACTAATTTTAAATTCAGGAAAAAAGAACGGTAGAATTTTTCTAAAATTTTGATATATTTTACATAAACTAGTTTTCTTTCTATTGTCAGTTTTTGGTGAAAATTTACGACTCAGTATTTTTACGAGAAGGGTTTAATACTGATAAACTAGAGTAAATTCTTCTTCCTATACTGTCTAGAACACCCATGTATTTCAGAACAAACGATAAAAATTAACTATCATTATTCATGCTTACTTTCACATATGTTTAAGCTTCAAAATAATTTGCATTTGAAATAATTCTATTTCCAATGCAAATTAAAATTTTATACATAAGCATCAAGTCCGGAACGGACCAAATAAAATGAGGATTCAGGATATCTTTGATGATCACTAGACATAAAACGGCACTGTAAAATAGTTAAAATTGCTTTAAAAATTGCTTTAAATCGACATGAACATATATATATATATATATATATATATATATATACTCAAAATATTTTAGAATTTAGACAAGTGAAAAAATTAGCTTACCCAGGTTTATCCCTTAAGTCTTTTATATAAATACATCCATGACCTATTATCATAAATGATTGAACAAGCACTGTTATATATATGTCAAATATCCACTTATACTTAATCTTTATATATTGTCATATAATTGATACTGATTTTTGCAATTCCCCTGCTTTTTGCAATGTCTCTAATGTAGGAACAGTAGTTCTTCCATTGCATAAAGTCATCACAGGGCCATATAGTCATCATTTTCCCTAATGAACAAAGTGGCAACGGCTTACATCTTGTCTATACTTCAATTCTTTGTTAGTTGTTACAGTAGGCATATTACAAAGCAGTAAAGGCAAAAGCTGAAAAGAACAATTTTTTGAGATACATTATTGCTGCGGTCAAGGAAGTGGCAAAACTTTTATCGTAATTAAGTCAAGATTAACACCCCAAACTTACACAATGTGTAAGAATCATCAATGTCAAATGTTTACATTGTAGATACATGAGATATATCAGTCGTGAAAAGCTGACAAATGTATACAATGTTGTCTTTGTACGACAGCTAGTCAATGAAAGGTAGAGAGCTTGGGGTGTAAATCTTCGGTAAATTGAAAGTTTTGCCACTTGCTTGACCGCAGCAATACTATCAAATATACTAGTAGTTATGGTCTATCTATGGTTCCAACGGAGAGTGCAAAAAATGGCGACATTGATTTGCAGTTCATTTACGTTGAATTTTGTAAAACAAAACAGTTACATCCAACATAAATATATCACTACATTAGATCATGGGATCAGGGAAACATGAATGAAAACGAAAGGTTCAAAGGGGAAATAAAATGGAAATATAAAAGATTTATTTACATCTATTATAAGAATATTCATATCAGAATGGTATTTGTTTGTTTGTTTGTTTGTTTTTGTTTGCTTTTTTCTTTGTTTTGTTTGTTTTTCTTTCGTTTTGTTTTTATTTATTATATATCAAGTTTTTATTCGGTTTTTAATTAGATAGTTTTTTTATGTCAGCCCCTGAACTTTTTAATATATTTTTTTTTTCAAAACGTAAATAAAATTTTGCCGAATCCGGAACTATATAGTATTATTTTCTTTAAAACGAACAATTAAGCACTGAATGTGTATGATTAATATCATTTGTATTTACTTAAGATGAATTCTTTCGCTTATAAATCATGTTTGATTACTTATTGAAGTTGTTGATCCGAGGTCTTGACCTGTACTAAAATCCCATCCTGTTCTCGAGTTAACGTGATGTTGACACGTGCAATTGACACGCCGGTTTATTAATTGAGTCCACAACAAACAAAAAAGTCTTTCTCTTGAAATTGATAATGTTTTATTAGTTATCAGCTAGATTAGATCAATATCAAGGACATCTTCAGATATAGTGACCGCTAATAAGCAAATAACAAGATGAACAATTTGTGTTACAATTGAAATGTCAATCAAATCAGGAAAACGGCATGAAAAAGACAACTAACGATTGATTTGCACAATTGTTAGCAAATTAATACAATTTCAAGGATTAATAAAAGAATAGTGTCATTCTAAAATCAAAATTCTTTCAAAGTTATTTGCCAGATGGGATAAAGGTCCATCTGCGCCAATAAAATTATTAGATTCAAATCCACTCAAATAATTTCTGTTATTAAGGAATGGTCAATTTATTTGTCTTAAAAAGAAATGAAAAGGGTTTTCCTTAATTTCTACTGCACTTTAGTAAATTACTCCATATTAGTGAGAATTTATGTTCCTTTATTGTTCCCTACAGAAACTACGTTGCAGTAAACTTAAGGTAGATCGACACTAATACACGGCGCATTCGATTGGCGCATTTGCGAAACACAAGTCGGATGCGGAATTGACTGGATTTTCAAGACGGAATATTCCTTATTTGGCATTTTCATTGTGACGTCATTATAGATTGACATACACTTTCCCGCGAATTATCTCCCTTTTACCATAAATATTGTCTGTTTCGTAAACTATATAAAATATTTCTCTTAATCAAACGGTGACATATAGATTTTATCAGCTCAACTTGTAGGTGAAATGTATACGTCTGAAATGTCAAAAAATATCAAATATCTGTCTGATGTTTATTTCATATAAAAGCTAAACAATAGACATGTTCTCACAGTTCCCTATATATTCTTTGTAAATATTGCTGAAAAATACTGAATTTGGCCTGATTTTCAAAGCCTGATTACAGGAAAAGATGATCGGTGACATATCATTTTTATTTTATTTTTTGAACAAATGGGCTAAGAACTACAAAATATCTTAAAATAAAAAAATTCTGTCTGATATTTTTATTAGGCTCGAACTACCTTAAGTTCAGAATCTGTAGACAATCATTTGATGGTTTGTCTCTTCAGTGCAAAGTGTGTTTTATTCTTATTGGACAGAGTTGTGAGTAAATTTGATCAAGTGGAAAATAAGTTTTGTGTATTTTGTTGAAAAATTAACTCGTTACAACAATCGCTTTTGTGCTTTTTTTTCAACATCAGCACGTTGAAAGGGAAGGTTTCGCCAGATCAGATTTGTAGTAACTATGCTCCGATACAGATTATGGAACCAAACTTGCATTTGGAAACATTTTGCCGAACATTATCATTAGCCATGTGAGCTGTATGTGTATTGTTTTTAATCATTTAGAGATTAACAACTAATGTGCACTGCAATTTTTTCCATTTTTTTTTGTAGAAATTAGCAATTTTGTGTTGGTATCATCTTGTAATAATTGTTCTCATAACATAAAACCGTGCCGTTTTGTAATATTTTCCCTGAGATTGTTTTGGAATTTACAATTACATGTAGATTAAGTTGCTTCATCAAAGAGAGACCAGACTCCTCCTATCTTTCTTTTATCCATGTACCACTTTTATGTAATGCTGGTCTTTTCTTAAATTAGACCGCAATTATACTCCTTTCCTTCCGATCAATTACTCACGAAAAAAGTGAAAATTTTGAATTTCTTTGCAATGTATTTTTGGGGGAGGGGTTAGGTTGATGACAAAGCTGTTATCCGCAGGATCAAAGAGGGAATATAAAAAGAAACAGATTTTGTCAACGAGCAATTTGTTTTATGTGCAATTAGGAGTATTTTTACTATTTTAATCGCATAAGCTTCAAAGTGACAATAATTTTTCTTCTCATAAAAAAAGAACAAAAGAAAATTCACAAATTAACGGAAATATAAAAATTTATACGAAATATGATATTTTCTTAAAGAGCTTGATGAGTACAGAATGCATCATATTTCAACGTAAGGCAATTTCAAACATCGATGCATTCAAAATTGAAATTATCTGGTCGTTATATAAGAAAATGAGGTTGCGACGATCGTTTTTTGACTGTTAAAATAACATCAACTTTCAATTTACACAATTTCGTTTTATAGTTTGGTAGTAATTATCATGTGCAATGCCTTTTTGGAGATGCATATCAAAGCTACTGTAATAATTTGGTTTAAATTGGTGTTTAAAGTACAGGTTTCCCTACCTGTAAATTTTATTCTCACACTAACCATGATTGTACTTTTTAAGAGTGAGAGTTCCAGTTAATACCGAAAATATCGGAACAAACTGGCACAACCAAAATTCCAAATGAAGAATTAAGACAGAAAAATACATTAAACATATTTGCAACAAACTAGTAAAGAAGTTTTCCTTATGGAAAATTGTTGTCCATATATAAATTTCAGCTAATGGTCTCCTTTTGCTCACGTTGTGTCTTTATTTTATTTGTCAATATCTCCTCTAATCAGTTTTCATTTACAGAATCACAGTTGTTCCCCTTTCACTGCTTCTGTGTGCAGAATATTTTTTTAAATAACGACGCAAACTCCAGTTGAAGTATTTATCTCGAATTTCCCAAAAATAAATTATCTTATTTCGATGTGCCGAAAGGTTCATTACTTTTTTGGCAGGAAATATAATTTGCCAGCATGCTTGTATGCAAGACAATCTAGCAGTACTTGCATGTACAAGGCAATAACATAAAAAACATGTGAAAAATGTCGTCGGTTTCTTTGACAAACATGACATTTGCGTAGTCGAGTAAAACAAGCTCGATTGTGAAAAAGAATATGGTCTGCAAATTAATGAAAATCTAGAGACATGGAAAAAAAGGAAAACAAGGAATGAATGCTAGTAAATAAAACTTCATAAAAATACGAAAATAATAAGTATAACATTCAGAGTTCCACCAAAGATACATCATCCATTATATCAATATTACAAATATAAGAAAATGGCAAACATAATATTTCAAATCTCCCTCAAAGATAGAAAAAATACGAAAATAAACATTCGAAGCACCATCAAGAATACAACCAAAATACGAAAATAATTAACATAATTTTCAAAGCTACATCAAAGATACATCAACAAAATATTCGAAAATAACAAACATGTGATTCAAAACTACATCAAAGATTCATCATCAAAAAGACCAAAACAACAAACATAGCATTCAAATCTACATCATGGATATAACATCAAAATTACGAAAACATCAAAGCTAACATTCAGCTATTCCAATCAAATCGAAACATGATATTCGAATTAATATCAAAGATTCACCATTAAAATACGAAAATAGCAGCTTCATCTTCAAAAAATACGAAAATAACATCATAACCTTAAAAGCTACACCAATAGGATGCACAATCAAAAAACATAACATTGAAAACATTCAAAATTAACAACAAATGATCCAATCTTTAGGGTACTATTCTTTCAGCATTTAGCAAAACTTAAGGTAGATCAAGTCTAATTGAAATTTTTAGACAGAACCTTCTCAGTAATTTCAAGATATTTTTTGTTTAAAAAATCAAATAAAATACAATTGATATGTCACAGATTATGGCACGAGAAAGTCACAAAAACCAATTACCTATTTTTTTTTATTGATATGTAAAAACTTCAGAGAATTAACTGACAGACACATTTTGTTCATTAAAGGCTTCTGTAAATTGCAGGGAAACGCGTAAATAAGAAATATATATGTATCATTGACTTAAAAAAAATTAAAACATTATTTGAAGGAAAATAAGTTATTCACTCCAATCTGATATAAAGCTAATAGTGCAGCGGCCAAGTCAATAAAAGTAGCTTAGTTTAGGAGTATAATGCACTCTCCTAATACACAGCTAATTTTTATATATGTTAATATCTGCTTTTTGCCAAATGGTGCCATGGAATATTTTGACGACTTCGATAAAAATGTCCTTTGATGTTTCTACTTTGAAATGATATACAAATCAGGTATGTGTTCGAGGAGTGCATTAAATCATTTTTTAGCAGGCCTGGTCGCTGCACTATAATCGACATTTGTCAATTAATTGTGACATCATAATGCAAATGCATTTAATCAACAGGAACATTCCAACCAGAAAATCTAGTGAAATTTGCATTCTACTTATGTTGACATCGAACTGGATAAACTTGACAAAACAAACAAAGAAAAAATGGAGATGATAGTAACATTATCGAGATTGTAGACCCCAATATTATCGAAGAGATAGTCTGTACCAATATTACCAAGATGATGGTATGTACAAGCATTGTATGAAAATTTGCCATCAATTACAATAACGTTGAATGTTCATCTGGAGACCCCCCCTTAGTGTACTATTTTGAGTTTTCAGTTTGTATAATGCACGGTGGCTGTATCTAAAACAATCTGAATTTTTTTTCTTTATGGAACAACATATGTGGACGTAGTTATGACCAATTTCATGATGTGAAAAAAACATAACATTTCAATTGTTTCATCTTTTTATAATCCATTTGCATAAATTATTAATCGTTATAAATTCCTGAAAGTATGATGGTGTACCATATGTCTACTTCATATTCTTATTTTTTTGGCATTAGCTTTGTCCACTGGAAGATGTTACCGTAAAATAAGAATACTTTCCTCATTACAAGCCCATTACCAAGAGGTTTGCAGTTTTGTAAATGACTGGACATGGGATTTAGATTTATCAATTTCTTGTAATGCTCCATTAACCAAACAGGCACAATATCATCAAAAAGGCTCTCAACTCTTAAAGCAATAGTATTTTATGGAAAAGTAATTATTTTTGATTAACACAATTAAATAAATCTGTTGTGCAAAACCATTTGTACATCGTGTTTAAGTTAATGGTAGTAATTTAAACATTTGGAGAAAAAAATTAACATTTTAATAAAACCTATTTCCATGGTAAAATAAAACATAAAATGACATTGTGTTCTCCAAAAATCTTCGGTTCCGTTGTGACGAGAAATAAATTTAAAGAGTTATATTGCTTTTACTAGCTCACCTTGCTATGCCAGGGTGAGCTTTTGTCATCACTTGGCGTCCGTCGTCTGTCCGTCCGTCCGTCGTAAACTTTTTTTCAAAAATCTTCTCCTCTGAAACAACAGGGCCAATTTAATTCAAACTTGGCCTTGGTCATCAACAGGGTATGTAGTTTAAAACATGTTTTCGGTTAGTCCGAGGACCAAATATACTAAAAATAGAACATAGGGGTAAATTGCAGCTTTTGGCAAATAACTCAAAAACCGTTGCAGATATAAAAAATCTGACACGTGGTGAAATTGTTCAGGATGCCGAGATCTATCTGCCCTGCAATTTTGAAGAACATCCGAAAACCCGTCTTAGAGGTACAGCCCTTTTTCCGTAAAATGTTCAAAATTTATGCTTTTTTATCTTTTATCTAAAACTGTAACATATAGAGGTGAAGTGTTTATTGTAAAAATGTTCAGCATATTCAGATCTGCATACTCTGAAATTTTGAAGAAAATCAAAATGCCTATGTAGAAGTTATTGACTGTTTTTCACCAAAAAAAAAACTTCAATGCCATATATGGTTATAGGTTATTTCCCTTTAAATTCTGTATTCAAATCTTCTTTTATTTACTTTTCTCTTTTAAGTTTTAGAGAAATTCCCTGCTATCACTTTATTAAAAATAATTATTTGTTACATAATCAAGAGCAAAAAAAAATGTTTTTGTACAAATTTTTACATTTTTTTGCAAAAATACTTCCTTAATCTTTACTTATTTCACGTTTTAATAAATTTTGTATATAAATGTATATTATCTTGCAGTAAATATTGTTTGCCTAACATGTGTGTGTCATGTCCTGTTAAATTATTAAACTTTTAAGAGCAATTAGGCTTCATAGCATGCATTGACGTCATTGATGACCTGGCTCTACTATTGTTAGTTTTTGTGATCACTGTGTCCATGGTTGGTCCGTCGCAAATTTTTCAGTCAAACATCTCTGAAAACGATGGACCAATTGGAACCAAACTTGATCACAATAGTCTTAAGGTGGTACCCTTTCAAATGTGTCCGGCAAGTCAACACGCCATCCAAGATGGCCGCCAGTGGGATCTTTGTCGAAAAATGGACCCTATATTCAAAGATCTTCTCTTCTGAAACTGCTGAGCCAATTGGAACCAAACTTGGTCAAATAGTCCTTAGGTGGCCCCTTTTTAAAAAAAATGTCTGGCAAGTTCGTATCATACCCAAGATAGCCGCCAGCGGGGAACGCGGTTTTAACATTGGACCCTATGGGAAAGCATTCAAAGATCTTCTTCTCTTAAACCACTGCGGCAATTGAAACCAAACTTGGTCACAATAGTCCTTCGGTGGTCCCGTTTACAAATTGTGTCTGGTAAGTCTCCACTTCATCCAAAATGGCCGCCAGCCTGGAACTTCGTCGAAAATTGAACAATATTGCAAAAATCTTCTCTTCTGAAAATACTGGATAAATTGGAACCAAACTTAGTCACAATGGTCCTTAGGTGGTCCCTTTTAAAAATGTGCTGGGCAAGTCCACATCATATCCAAGATGGACGCAAGTGGGGAACGTGGTTTTAACATTGGATCCTATAGTGAAACATATTCAAAGATCTTTTCCTCTGAAAGTACATGGCGAATTGGAATCATGCTTGATCACAATGGTCCTTACTTGGTCCCCTTTATAAAATGTGTCCGGCATGTCCGCATAGTATCCAAGACGGCAGTCAGCGGTGAACATTGTTTAACCTTGGATCCCATGGGAATTCATTCAAAGATCTCCTCTGAAAATACTAAGCCAATTAGAACCAAAGTGAGACACAATGATCCTTAGATCTTCTTCAAGACAGGTGGCAGTCGGTCTACGCCCCATCAAAAAAGCGGCCAATAGGGAACATAATTTAATTTTGAATCAAATGAAATCAATGTCTATCAACAAACTTGAAAACGAGACCCTTAAACGTTGGGATTATTTTGACATATTTTGTCAGCCATGGCCCAGGTGAGCGATATAGGCTCTTGAGAGCCTTTTGTTTAAACTTGTGAATAATTTCGAAGAACATCAAATCTTTATTTCAATTTTTATTCATGGAGAGACCTCCTTCCTGGTGGAGAGAATCTCCTTATTATATTATCATGATTGTTCAGGAAGTGAAAAGATATAAATTCATTGTATAAATAAACAATGAAAGGATATGGAGTAAATGTACATGAGACGAAATCTCTGCGAACAAAGCAAAGAACCAACGCTTTTATTACTGGTTTGAATCTTTAAGTCAACATGAGGTCTTCAAAATTAGCTTTGCTCATACCTTTTAGGGAGTTTAAGATTGCCCCTAGCACCGGTTTTAGCTGAAGTTTTGCTTAATGTCGAACAACGCTACCTACATGTCTTCTTTACTCGTGGATCCATTGATGAAGGATCGTCAACAAACATAAATTAAACTGGAAAAGTGTTCTTACAATCACTATCAGCTGTTGCCCACTAGTGTCCCAATCTATTTGACGATTACAACATAGGCAAACACAGGGCATGTATCAAGTCGATTGAAACAAAAACTTGGCATTACAAAAAAGTGAGATGTGGGCACTATAAACAGGAGGTCAGAATAAAATAATGAATGCCAAAATGTGAAAGTATTATAGTATATCACCATGAGATATTCTCTCAAGAACAAATACACCATAACTGATATATAGCAAGAATACATCGGGGAATCCTTTACGGACTCAACATTGCAGGACAGACAAAATCCAGTCTTCAATTAACAACGAAAAGATATGGAGAAAATACATACGAAACAAATTTCTACAAGTTCAATTTTGACTGTACATGGTGGAACCAAGCAAAGGAAAAACGCTTTTATTGTTGTTCTTCATTTTAGAGTCATCATGAGGTCTTCAACAAGGAGCTTTGCTCATACCTCATAAACGACACCTAGCATCGGTTTGAGAGGAATTCTTATATTCTCATTACTAAATGTCGAACAACGCTACGTCCATGTCTTTCTTTCCCGTGCAACCATGAATGCGTGATCGCCGGCAAACATAAATTAAACTGGCAATGAAAATTTTATTGGTATAGTTGTAACGAAAACAACTCGCAGATCTTTTTTCTTATTTACATCCCAGCCGTTTTCTTCTAGCAGGGGTGACCTGAGTCGGACCAACCCTGTAATCTGACCAAAGTTAGAACAAAGGATATTTTATTTTTTTTATCCAGGCCAAATATTGAGAACTGTTCAGGTTTTTGGACTAAGTAATATTTTATGTTTTACAACATATCAAGATTTTGAAACGTCAAAAATAACATAGTTCATAGTGGGATGAGGTCCAGGGTCGCTTCGTTTAATAGACTTCTTCTGTCTTACATATCACACTTCGAACTTGTTTGAGTTATACTTAGTTAAAAATTATATATAAAAATTGTTGTGGTTCACAAAAAGGATATGCATTATTATTACAATATGGAATATTTATTTCATCACAGTGTAAACATGGAAATATTTTTAAACAAGAATATGTATCTAACGGAAACAATGCCCCGCCTCACAACTGTTTTGAACAATGTTTTATTTCGTGATCAGTAAAGCATGAAGTTGGTTGCATGGATATATTTTTATTATGATTTTTGTTCAATTATACCCCAATAGGTATTTAATCAAGTTTAATGATAAAAGCAAACATCCTTCACGGAAACGAAAATTAAACCTATAAATAACCTCAAACTGTCCCTCTTTTTTTCTGTGATCAGTGAAGCATGAAGTTTGTTGCATGGGTAAAAATTAATCATGTTGTTTGTTTATTTATATTCTAATGAATATTTATATAAAGTTTCATGATATTAGGATACATCTTTTACAGATAAAAAACTTCAACCTGAGGAATACCCTCCCCCTTTTTCAATGATCCGTAAAGCATGAAGTTGGTCGCTTGGTTATATTTTATTAAGATTATTGTTTAATCGTACCCTAATGAATATTTATATAAAGTTTCATGATAATAGCATACATCTTTCACAGATAAAAAAATTCAACCTGACGGTAAACCTCATACTATCCCCTTTTCCCATAATCAGTGAAGCATGAAGTTGGTACATTGTAGCATGGATACATTTTTATTATGATTTTGTTTAATCATACCCTAATAAAAATTTCATGATAATACATATAGCATATATCCTTCACAGAAAAAAAAATTCAACCTAAGGGTAAACGTCATAATACCCCCTTTTTTCAATGAAGTTGACCGCTTGGATATATTTTTATCATGATTATTGTTGAATCATCCCTAATAAGTATTTATATAAAGTTTCATGATAATATCATACATCCTTCACAGAAGAAAAAACTTCAACCTAAGGGTAAACTTCATACTATCCCTTTTTTTAATGATCAGTGACGCATGAAGTTGGCATGTTGGATAAATCATTATTATTATTCTTGTTGCTTAATCATATCCTAATGAGTATTGATATAAAGTTTCATGGTAATAGCATACATCCTTCACAAAAAAAACTTCAACCGATGGGTTAACCTCATACTACCCCCTTTTTCAATGATCAGTTAAGAATGAAGTTGGTAGCTTGGATAAATTTTTATTACGATTTTTTGTTTTATCATACCCTAATGAGTATTTACACACAGTTTCACGATAATAGCATAAATTCTTCACAGAAAAAACTTCAACCGGAGGGTAAACCTTACTTCGGACGGACGAACGGACGGGCGACCGAAAAGACGAATGGACGAATGGATGGCGGACGCAGATCCGGACACTATATGCCGAGGTGGGGCATAAAAACTTCAACCTGTGGTTAACCTCATACTATCACGCTTTTTGCCGTGATCAGTGAAGCATGAAGTTGATGGAATGGGTAAATTTTTTTTTTTATGATTTTTGTTTAATTAGTTTCTAATGTGTTTTTAGATAAAGTGTTATGATAATAGCAAACATCTTTCGCAGGAAAAACAACTTATATTACTTGGGGCGGACGGAAGGATGAACGGACTAATGGACGGACAGACCCGAACACTTAATGCCCCTTACTATCGTAGGTGGGCCATAAAAAATTTATATCGATTTTCTTTCACTTTATATATTAGCTGGGATGTTAATTAGTTATCATTATCGGACTTTGTACGTCTGTAAAAAAACTACCTGTTCATTGGGATGTTCTTATACAGACACATTGCGTGCTCCTGTGATAACTATTACGTAACAAATATTCGACCAACAGAAAGAACAAGTCTCACTGTTTAACATGAGCAACAGATATACCTTCCGGGCATTGCTGAGTAATTTAAGAAAAAATGATAATCTGCACTGAAGAAACATAACTTGTAGAAACATGAACATCCAGAAGCAAAGTTAACATTTACCTCGGTTTTTGTTATTTAAAAGCACATGTCTCCTTTCTTAGTAAGAAACTGTGCTTGTAAAAGATTACATATTCAGAAGTTACACTTTCGATTCTGTTTTTCATATTCCAAACATTGTTTGCGATAAAATGCAAGAGATAATTGTTGTGGATATTATCATATCTAATTTCATGATTTAAAAATCGTTTTATAGTATAGGGCCTGTAAGTCTCGTTCAATTTTTAAAATTCACTTTATATATTAGCTAGGATGTTAATTAGTTATCATTCTCGGACTTGGTGCGTCTGTAAACTTATACAGACACATCGCGTGCTCCTGTGATAACTATTACGTAACAAATATTCGACCAACAGAAAGAACAAGTCTCACTGTTTAACATGTAAGTCTTAACATGTAAGTCTCGTTCAATTTTTAAAATTCCGGGCACATAAAATGTACCCGGATGTTGCATATTGCACCAAAATATAGGTCGTTTCAAGCAAGAATTTGAACGTCATAATTGCAAAACGTCATATTTTGGCGGGAAACATTTTCGAAATTCAATTTTATCGTGATTTCTCGGTGTCACATGACGAGACTTACAGTCCCTATTATGTTCCATTTTTTACCGTATATCGGGTTATTTTAGCTTTACAGACAGAACAGCAAAGAATAGCATATGAATATTAAATTATTTTTTACAAAGCGCATATATATAAATTTCGGTCAGTTGTGAAAAGGAATGAATTGTAAAATTGGAAAAAAGTTATATTGCTTGAATTAAGCATGAAAAACACTACGAAAAACATGAAATCTTTGTACTTTTTTTTTCTTTGAAAAGACTTGCTTTTCTACAGTAAAAGCCCCACATTGCACTATCGAGATTGTTCAATAGGGTCTGTAAAGTCTTGTCATGTGACACCGAGATTTCACATTAAAATTGAAATTTGAAGACCTCTCCCGCCAAAAGATGACGTTTTAGGACTATGACGTCTGTTCTTTTGTTTC
>MJUU01063537.1:0-27078 GCA_002080025.1 Modiolus philippinarum | reverse complement strand
AAGACGGCCCCTTGCACCGGTTTGAGCTGAATTCATTTCTAATTATCGAGCAATGCTACATCCATGCTCTTCATTATCCATAAATGCCGGGTTGTCAAAAAGCATAAAATTAACTAGAAAAGTGTTCTTACAATCGCTGTCTTCCGTTGCCCCACAACAACTAACAGAAGACAATAAAACATTTTAACAATCACAGGGCACTCATCGAGTCAGAATAACATTTTGAAAACATTTTAACAAAAGGCTTTTTACAGCGATATTCAACTGCAATTATTCCAGAAAATATAAAAGTGTGGCATAAATTAATTTCATTTTCGAGAAGAACACGTACCAGCGACCACTTTACACGATTTTTAATAACATTTGAACTAAGTCTGAAAATGACCAAATATAGGATCAAAATTCACGTCTAAAAGACCATAATTTTACTTTGTGTAAACTGTTCAAGGGAAATAAAAAGCACTGTTTGCTGTTAATGAGTTGGGGGACCATTTTATGTTAATATGTTTGGAGCATTTTTAGATAGTTGTCAAATGTTGACAGACTTGAGACCACAAAAATAAAAGCAACTCAAAAGAATATCATCCGTTTCATCTATTTAAGAAAAGCTACCGAAACACACTGGTGTAGGGGCCGCAAAAGGAATGTGCGTGGCTGTTTGGTACTTTATTTTTTTCACAAACGAGTTATCGCGTTATAACGCAATAAATTTTGTTTTTCCGAGAAAAATATTTTTAATTCGAAATAACGAGATAATTATTGCGTAATAACGAGATAACTTTTGCGTTTAAACGAGTTAATTATCGCGTTATAACGCTATAATTTTTGTTTTTACGAGAAAAATATTTTTAATTCGAAATAACGAGATAATTATCGCGTTATAACGCAATAAGTTTTGTTTTTCTGACAAAAATATTTTTAATTCGAAATAACGAGATAATTTTGTTTTTGTGAGATTTTTTATTTTACTGAGAAAATAAAAAAAAATCTATTGACACTATCCGGCTTTATATAATAAAAAGAAAAAGAAGAAAAGAAAGATAAGAGTCGAGTTAACATAGAAATTAAGAAACAAAATAAATTAAGTTTGGAAACGTTTAGAATGATAAATATAATTATGTACGTTTTTAAAAATGACGGTGTTGAATTCATTATTGAGTGTATCTGAACCAAATAATAAATACTCAATGTCTAAAGAAGTACATTGTTGCAGTGGATTTAAATATTTGCAAACAGTGGACATTCTAAGAAATAATGAATTGAATCTTCAAAAGGGCATCCACAGTTGCAACTTGGATTGTCAATCAAGTTTGCCCTAAATAAATCTGCGTTAAGTGGACTACATCTATGACGCATTCGAGTGTGTAAAATGTTCGTTTTCCTATTACCAAAGAGATAGAATGAAGGAACTATAAAATTATCTTTCTTTAACATACGTTTGAATCTAGAAAAAGTAGAAACTGACCTTTCATCCAATGACATAGAATTCCAAAGCCTAATTGAAGAGGGGAAAAAGATTAAGAAAATGTTTCTAGACGACAGCGAGGTATTCGATATTGTGAACGGTTTCTAATATTATAATTCCCAATATCAAGATACTCATTTACACAATCTTCTAAATATTCCGGAACTTCACTGGAATGAATTTTATAAAATTAGTTAAGTTTACGTCGTTTTCTTCTATTTTCCAAAGTTTCCCACCCCGTCTAAAAAGTAATGATTCAATACTGGCATAATTTGGCAATCCAGTGACAATTCTAGCAGCTTCAAGTTAAAGCCTTTCTAACTTTTCCGAATTTTGGATACTACACCCATCCCATAGTACACACGCATATTCAAGAAGGGATAAAATATATGTTACATATATACTGTTCAAGTTATTCCTACACAGTATATATTTTAATTTTCGCAGGACAGAAATTTGTTTAGAGGCACTTTTACATACATTATCGATATGTATAGACCACAGGGACTTGCTCCCGGCCTACAACAAAAATTGTTTACTATCAAATATGAATCTCGGAGAAAAAACACTCCGAGATTCATATTTGATAGTCTAGGCCGGGAGCAAGTTCCTGTGTATAGACCATTTGCAGTTATCGGAAAATGTTACTCCTAAATGTTTATGATTATTAACATTTGATATGGTTTTTCCACCAAACATAATATTAATCTGTAAACAATTTCTAAACGAAAATACCATACATTCATTTTTTTGAGGATCGAAATCCACCAACCAAAATTTTGCCCATTTATCAAGAATTTCTAAATCATGGTTTATATTCTGTTGCACGTCAACAATGTCATTTGCTAAACTTGAGACAAAATCAATTATAATCCATGGCACGTGTTACTTCTCTAACCTCCAAACAGTACCAAGGTTAAATTTTGAAAATCTTTTGTAATCAATTATGTATTCATACATGGACAAGGACAGATCGGTAACACAAACACAACTAACGAAGACAAAACTGAAATTTAACAAGACAGCACAAAGAACTAAAGCACTAGCAGTGTGAAATCCTATAAAAAAGAGAGCGACATCAGGTAGTCCGGAAGGTAAGCATATCCTGCCTGTTAACAGCACCCGTCACACTGCGAGTCAGTCTACGGAAAAGTCAAAATCGGTATAGTCAAATCCGGAAATACGTGAATCTGGCTGAATATGTCCGCTTCCATTTGGGACACTGACACGTCATATCTTTCAATGATGTTATGCTGACGGCCATAGAATTTCTTGAGGGATGAAATCATGTATATTATATTTATTTTTCAGGGGTTCAATTGTTGAACCCGTTGTTGGTTCTATAATCTACATCATTTTGATTTTCAAGGGGCACTATCGCTGGTGCATTTGTTGGCTCTATAATCCACATTATATTCAATTTCCAAGTGTTCTATCGCTGGAGCCTTTGTTAACACTATAATCTACATTATATTTATTTTCCAGGGGTATTATCGCTGATGCCTTTGTTTACTCTATAATCCACATTATATTCAATTTCCAGGTGTTCTATCGCTGGTGCATTTGTTGATTCTATAATCTACATTATATTCATTTTCCAGGTGTTCTATCGCTGGAGCCTTTGTTGACTCTATAATCTACATTATATTCCATTTTCTAGTGGTACTACTGCTGGAGCCTTTACTGGCTCTATAATCTACATTACATTTTTTCCAGGGGTACTATTGCTAGAGCCGTGGTTTTCCAGGGTACTATTGCTGGAGCCGTGGTTGGTTCTATACTATATATTTATTATCCAGGGGTTCTATCGCCGGGGCCTTTGTTTGCTCTATAATATATATTATATTTATTTTCCAGGGGTACTATTGCTGGAGCCGTTGTTGGTTCTGTAATATATATTTATTTTCCAGGGGTACTATTGCTGGAGCCGTTGTTGGTTCTGTAATATATATTTATTTTCCAGGGGTACTATTGCTAGAGCCGTGGTTTTCCAGGGTACTATTCCTGGAGCCGTTGTTGGTTCTGTAATATATATCTATTTTCAAGGGGTTCTATTGCTTGAGCCATTGCTGGCTCTATTATCTACATTATATTTATTTTCCATGGGTTCTATTGCTGGAGCCTTTGCTGGCTCTATAATTACATTATATTTATTTTCCAGGGGCACTATTGCTGGAGCCGTGATTGGTGCTATAATTTGCATTGCTATTATAGTAGGAGTGATAATATGTATCTGTTGTCATGTAAACAAATCCAAAAGGACTGTGACAACATTTAAAACCACACAGCCTACAGTAACAACGGTACACCATGTTCCACAGAGTGAGTCTTGTGTATTGTTTTTTTTTTTTTAATTTTTCGAAAATTTTTCCGGTAGTTTCTCCCTGATGTGTTTTTTTGTCTCATGGACTTTGGCCCTTGACAACTTTGTTCGGTAATTTTGTTTTTAACGCCATTTTTGCCTGTTTTATATTTAAGCAAAGGATTCGGAGAAAATAGACATGAGACAAAGTCTCTACAAATAAATAGTAAAACAAAGCAATGTAAGAACGCTTTTATTGCTATTCTTCACCATGAAGTCACCATGAGACCTTCAACAATGAGCTTTGCTCATACATCATTGTAAGTTAGACCGACTTTAGCGGAATTCATTGCTACTAGTAATTGTTGAGCAACGCTATATCCATGCTGTTCATTATCCATGACTGCGTAAATTCAGGACTGTCAAAAAAATAAATGAAATAATATTAACTGGCAAAGCGTTCTTACAATCAATGTCATCCATTGCTCGACAAAAATATTAACACAAGAGCCCTAAACAACCACATAACGGGACACTTATAGAGTCAACTAATAAAATCATGAGATGTGGGTACAATAAAAAAAAGCTCTCGGGTGACCTTAATATCTAGGGGAGAGAAACCTCTGGGTCATACACTATCTAGGGTGGTAATTGTATATTAAACTAGAAAACACGAGGGGACTTTATAAACATAAGTGGATGATATAAATTGGATAATGGTTTTTATGAAATAAAAACGATACGCTAGGCTAAGGAATAGCGTAAATTGCGTGTTTGATTGACAAGGGTGTGGCGGCTCATGATGTATTTGTATACTCAAATCAATACTTGAAGTAAGCCTATCTCGGTACTTCTTTGTAATTTCTTCTGTTGGTCTGCACATGTGATAAAACAGTCACTGATTCGATCAAACCTCTAATTTTATGCCAACAGCAAATCAAAGTAGTTTCGTGCTTTTGTTTTTTTTTTTGTTTTTTGTTCTTGCATTCTCCTAGGGTAGCTCTTTATTCTTCCGCAAAAAACGCACCTTTCGTTCTCCATTGCCTAAGTATCTCCACAAACTACAATCACGCTTTGTTTAACACAATTGAAAAGTCTTTTACAGTATTTGTATATTATTGATTTTTGCACTATACCTCATCATTATTTATTAACTTCTGGTTTTAAATTTAAACTACTGTTCTTTAATATTCTTTTTATCATATCTATATTTATAAATCTGGCTAAGCGATATTGCAATACCAATCCCATCATCCTCTACATACATGTTCCCAGTACCACCTATAGAAAATGTTTATAATACTTTTCAACTTCCACAAGGAAACAGAAAAATTAAACCCCGCCCCGTTTTATCAGGACGAAACTGGACGCTATTTTGATTTTCGAGACTCTGAAATTCCTATTGGTCAATAGTATTCTGCGCATGCGTTCTCCTCACTGCGCAAGCGTACTCCTCACTTCACCCCAAGAACTATCTATATAGCTAGGCTATTCCATAGCCTACCTAATTAAATATCGAGTTACATAATACAAATATAACATATAAATTGTGACTGATATTAAATGGGAACTACGGAATGACGCCTTTACGTTGGAAATCACCAAGTTTGTTTTTCATTTAGGGACCGACCATTTAAGGGGGGGGGGGTCTATGGTTTTTTTCTAAAAAAATATTTTGGATCTGATTTTATGTGAAAAAAATATTTTGGCTGCCAAAATGATGAAAAAAAATTTTCTGAATGAGGCTTTCTGCCCAAAAAAATTATGTTAATTTTGAAAAAAAATATTTTGTTGATAAGCGTGCAAAAAATAAATAATTGGTTTCGCGCAAAGTGCGAAAAAAATTTTCTGTCCAGAAAAAAAAACCATAACCCCCCCCTTCAGGTTAAATGGTCGGTCCCTTAGATGTTTGAATTTTTGTGTTGTACATAGATTTTTATATTTAATTTTTGCAGACCAGCCTCCTCCACCACCAATGATTAACAATTATAACCAGTACCCACCACCTAACTCTGTGTATCCACCTCCACAGAATATGGCTTATCCACCACCACAAACAGCTTATAATGGACCACCAGGTTACAGTGCCGGACCTGCACCGAAATACTGATACAGCACGCCATAAAATCATGTCATTTGATGTTTATTTCAACAAGTACTCATTCAATTTTTATCATTCTAATGTTCATAGCTACATGCTAATCTTACTGATATGAACAGCCATACTTTGGGACGTTTGATGTATATCGGCCATATCTGCAAAAATAACTAAAAAACTGGAAAATACTGTAAAATCACGTCAATAACACACTGCATTAAGTTTTTGTTATGAGAGTTAGTAGTATTATTTTGAACTGTCAATAATGTAAATGAGAGTAATAACAATTATTAGGACCGGAATCCAAAGGGCTAAAATCTAAAGCAGGTGTAAATTATAGCGGCTGAGTCTGATAATTGAAAATTTGTTAATAGACATTGCTGGCAACAGACTTATATATTTTAAGGGCTATTTATTATACGGAAGTGTATTAGCGCGTCACAAACTCTGCATTCTAACGCAAAGGTTTGCGTTATACCTCTAATGTTTGCCTTATTACGTAAAGCTAACGTTAGTTCGCAAAGTTAATTTGCCCTATTTCACAAAGATTGCGATATCAGGAAAGTTCATTTTAAATTGACAGATAATGAATTCGATCAAGAGTCTTGTGGAGGTGGAGTGTATACGGTTATAGTTAGATTTTTGGGCATAAATTTGCAACAAGGCTAAAGTATGAAGTATGTTAAATTATTGCATATCAGTTAAAAATTCTGACATTTCATTGGTTTAATACTGATCAGCTGACATGTACAATTCTGAAGTATGGAAAGCGCCGGTCCAATTTTCTGATATTGACGGTCAATATCGGCTGGAAATTAGACCGCGGGACTAGAGTTGACTTCACTTTTATATTACGCATTTTGACTTTTACGTTAATAAACAAATGACAACAAACAACAACTAGATGTTGTCGGAAACGACAAGTATCCCCGCACTCCCTGTTTGACACAGAAAATAGTTGTTATACACCCTTGGCATAATTTTTTTCATTATCTTTGAAATCTACCTATTGATAGTCATTATTGTTACTAAAAGAATTCTAGGATATNTACGTTAATAAACAAATGACAACAAACAACAATTAGAATATTCAATTTCAATGTTTTTGATCAAGTACAGTAACATTATTTTATTAATGTTTAAAAACTAACGATTTGAAGTCTATTCAATGAAAAGCAGTTTAAAGTGGAGACACGATTTTAAAAGTTAAACACTGTGGCTGAAAAGGAAGACACTTTTGACATTAATGTAGCTGTGGCTTTAATAAATGTCTTTTTTCATATTTCAGGATTTATCATTTGTTTATTGTAATAATATTCTTCATTTTGTTGAATAAAGCATCAGGTCAGTGCCTTTTTATTGTATAATATAGATTAATATTTCTTCAATGCAATAAACACAATAGTAAATGACATTATTGGCAATATCACAAATTTGGGCTGCCCTCAGGTTGTGATATGGACCAGGAAACTGATATGACCCTCGCCTTCGGCTCGGGCCATATCAGTTTCCATGGTCCATATCACAACCCTAGGGCAGTCAAAATTTTGTGATATTGCCTTAAATGTCATTTACTATGTTATAGTTGTAGAGTGTGTTTGCGTATTACAACGGGCAGATATTCAGAACAGTTTCGAGTCGGCCAATGGCCGACGAGAATCCTGTTCTGAATATCAGGTCGTTGCAGTACGCAAATCACTCTACAACGAGCTTGGTGGATAAGATAATTAGGGGGCGTCAACGTGCACGTGGTTGTTGACAAATGTGTCTGTGACGTTATTTTAAGAAAGTCGGTCAATAATTGGCGGGAGTTTTCATTGACCAAAATTTTCTACCATGGCGTTTCAGTTTGCAGACGTGGATTTTTTATATGCTTCAACTGACGATGTTGCGCTTTCGCAGGCTTGCGAATATATTGAAAACCATCATTTTGCGACCGAAAGAATGGATAATTTGTCTTTGCTAGGAAATAACGATGACGACATCGCACTTTCTCAGTATTGTGAATCCTTTGAGATGCTTGAAAACGACTACGAAAACATGATACTTTCACAGTGTTACGAGGCCCAGGTTGAACTTGCCGATTTGGAGGATACACCACTTTCCCAGTTAATGCGAGATTACGATACAGGTAAAGGAACTTTTGATATGGATATTGACGATTTCGCGAGTGATCGCGATGATAAATCAGTAGTGGACACTGAAAAGGCAGAATCCGAGGTCACTGGGGACCATTTTGTTACAATGGTTAGTAATCGTGACATTAAACCGGAAGTTAACCCTGCCAAGGTCAGATTTGCAGACCCTGTCACTGATGAGTATATCAAAGAGTTGATAAATAATCAAGAAAATAAAAATACAAAAAAAAAAAAACACAAACTGGTCTGTTGGTGTGTTTGAAAAGTGGCGTCTCAACCGGAACACGGGAATCAATGCTAACAATCCAATTCCAGAGTTGAAAACCATGGATGCAACCCAGGTAAACTTCTTTCTTGGTCGTTTTGTTTTGGAGGCACGAAAGCAAGACGGTGAGGAGTACCCTCCCCGTTCCCTGTACTATATTATTTGTGGTTTACTGCGCAGCTTGAGAGACAATGGGGTTTATGATAAAAACTTTCTTGAATCCAGTGACCACCGTTTTGCTGAATTCCGCAAAATATTAGACTGTAAAATGAAGGATTTGCTAAGCAGGGGATATGGAACAAAAGTAAAAAAGGCTGATCCTGTATTAGAAGAACATGAAAATCAAATATGGGAAAAGGGCGTGTTTGGTGCACATTCCAGTGAATCATTACAACATAGTCTTCTTTTATAACTGTAAATTATTTGCGTTACGAGGGTACGATGAACATCACAACCTCCAGTGTGAGCAGTTTTCAGTTGGGCAAGATGATACTGGAAAGTTTGTAGAATTCTTTGGGCGGGCCAATAAAACTTACAAAGGAGGAATTAGTCAACGTGAGCTGACAAACAAGACTATCAAGCATTATTGTGAACCAGGTATGCTTCTTTTTTTACTGCTATGAAATATGGGATATGGAATAAATGTACATGAGACAATATCCCAATTAATACATGATGAAAACCAACAAAAGACCGACACTTATTGTCGTTCTTCATCTTGAAGTCACCTTGATATTTATATCATATAAAATTGGTACATTATATACAGTATAGTAATTGTAAGGAGATAGAGTAAATGAACATGAACGTTACATATTTCCTGTTTAATTGGCCACTTTCCATTGTAAAGTGGCTTTATGTCTGTCTTTTTGTTTGTTATGACAAGAACCTTAACAAAGAATCCGTCAACACTATCAGTTTCAAAAAGGGCAAATTTTAGTGTTTTTCACATAAAATTAAACAGAATACAATTAAAGTGCTGCTCTCTTGCTCATTGGTTGTATCATGGTAAGTTTTGAGTTGCCCAATTTTTTTTAAAGATTTCCAATAATTGTTAATGTTTTTTTCAGGAGATCGTTGTATCGCAGATTATTAGCGCATTGAATAATACAGGTCATTTTTACCGCCGTCCCTTAGCTAGTGTGCCACCGAAATATGGAAGTCAGAATGTAGGAATTAATAAGTTGAAAACTATGATGAAAGACATAACTTCGCGTGCTGAATTACAGGGAAACTTTACGAACCATTCTGGTAAGCGCACATGCGCAACACAGTTGTACATGAACGGCATAGACGAGCAGGAAATTCTGAAAAAGCAGTCAGGAAATATAAACAGTCCTGTAGTGAAATTTCGAAAAAGGTCTCAGCTATTCTGGACCCGCCATCATCAAAAAGAAAATCCGAGAACGAAACATCTGATGATCAAGTTGTATGTAAAAAACAGTCACTCGGGAATGTCAGTTCTTCAATGGAAACCCCAATTAGGACTCTTAACATGGTTAATGATGGTGCGAATTCTCATACTTTTCCGTCGCCAATGGGTACCGTAAATAAGGCCGAGAAACCGCATACTTTTTCGCCATCATCGGGAAATGTCAATGATTCTGTAAAACCTAACACCTTTCCGTCATCGAATGATTTGAACCGGCCATTTAGGGACATTACTAATGGAGCTATGTTCCAGAATTGTCAGATTTCATTTCGCTTTTGAATATTTTTTGAGAAAAAATTTATTCCAAGGAATTGTTGTTGTGGTTAAGTTTTTTTTAATGTCCAAGAAGGATACTTGAGAAAGATAATTTGTTATCATTATTGAAAGTTGGATAAACTAGTTGTATTTTGAGAGAAAAAACATTTCTTTGAAAGCAGTATTATTTTGTTTAATGTGTTGTTATTAAAACATTGATTCATATGTATTTTGTATGTCATGCAGATTATTGAAGTATACAAAGCGAGTGATTAACATCATTTTGTGTCCGTCGTCTGTTGGGAACCTTAAAAAACCGGCTTTAACTTGAGTTGATTGAAATTATGGCCAATTTTACATTTCTTTTTTCTGGAAAAATTTAGGGTTGTGGAGTAAATGTAAAATTAAGGGATATGGTGTAAATGTATCGAAATTAAACCATATATTGAGTTTTGTAAGCTGCAATGGAAGCACTTTTTTTATTGTCACTCAACTTTGAAATCTATCAGTAAGAGTTTTAAACTTGGTAAATGTATTGATGCACATTGCCAGGAAATTATTTCCGGAATTTATTTAAATATCCTGATTCATACATGGTTTATGTATTATACTAAGGTTTTAAGACAAAAATGTTCAAAGCGAGCGAATACTGTCATTTTGCATCTGCTGTCCTGAAGAAAACTTTCACAAAAAGCTGATAGATGTAACGGTAAAATAAATTGAGAAATTGAACTTGGGTTTAATGAACACAAGATGATAAGAACAGGTACAACAATTTTAAAGTTGTTCTTCATCTTGATGTCAACATGAAGTCTACAGCAATGAGCAGTAACTCATATCTAATTTGAGTTTTATACATTGGACGTTTTTAAAAAATAAAGGACCTAAATTTCAGAAGATTTTCTGTTTGGTTTTGTAACATGGTCATACATTTCTAAATGAACTCATTGCACTAATAAGGGTTCAAGGTCATTGTAACTGTGCTTTGTAACAGTTTTTATGGATGTTGTAATACACTTTCACTGTACTACAACATCCAGAAAATATTTAAGCCCCACCTCCAGTAAGAGTATCGGGATTTAGAGAACTACCAAGATCAAAGAAATTTACATCACATCATGATACAATGTGTAAATAGATCTATAATAGTTTCATCAAATAAACTGAATAATACGTTCGTATTTTTTCTCCTCAAGTATATCAGTTATCAATTTAAAATGAACTTTGCGTTATAGGCAAACGTTTGCGAAATAACACAAACATTTGAGTTATAACACAAACCTTTACAAAATAAGGCAACACTTTGTGTTATAACACAAATTAAAAAAAAATGTGTGGAGCTAATACGCTTTTGTACTGTTGCACAAAATTTTACCATTAATTTCAGAAATATCGTCCCAATCGAAATAATGCTACTAGCAATGGTGACTTTAAGATGAAGAACAACAATGAAAGCGTTGTTCCATTTGTTTTATCTTACCATGTATTTATAGGGATTTTGTCCCATATACATTTACTCCATATCCCTTTATTTGTTCATACACAGGGCAAAGCAAATCATTGGCATGTTTAGTATAAAAACTAATTACTTTTAGTACAACGCCTGTTGACTGAATGCTCATGTCAAATACTTCATCGGTTACCTTGATACACACATTTACCTAAATTGGCTTAAATATGCATTTTCGAATTTTACAATTTATTAAAAGATCATTTAAAAGCATCATATCGCTGCTTCGATCTTCCATTTTGAAAATAACAATGCTTAAATGTTTGTTTTGGTAACAAAGCTGAAAACTAAAAAATCGCACAATTTACTAGAATGTTTTTCTACGTGATATCAAGAGAAGGAAAGCTGAAGTAATTGAACGCCATCTGGTGTTGTCTTGTTTTTAATTTTTTTTGATGACGTCCCTTTCTATTGTATGACGTTCTTGGGGACGTAAAACACCTATGACGTTTCATATGATTTCCCCGAATGCATTGTGGTGTCACCAAAGGCAGGATCTCGTCGACGAAACTTTTTGTAAAAGGGTAACAAAATTGCCTTTTCTAATTAAAAAACAACTAAATCGGCTCAAAAGAATAAATAATGAATGAATATTGAATAAATGCACATGAGATAAAGACTCTACAAACACACGGCACTGATAATTATTGAAACACGCTTTCATCGTTGCATGCAACAAAAAATAACATATGATTCCTCGAATGCATTTTGGTGTCATCACAGGAATGATCTCGTCGAAGAAACTTTTTGTAATTTAAGGGTTACAAAAATTGCATTTTCTTATCAAAATCGCCAAAAAAAGAAACAAAAGAAAAGATAATGAATGGATATGGAGGAAATGCACATGAGACACGGTCTCTACAAACACATGGTACTGATAAGCAATGGAACAATGCTTTCACCGTCGCATATAGCCAAAAAATAAAATAACAAAGGTCATAGCTTGGCGAGATAGTCGCCATGTTTTTATTCTAAGAAAAGCTATATTGTCCGCTCCATTTATCAGACTGCCTACACCAAGAACTATACGACTTTAGAACTCAGTGGTTTCTTTTTTCAGACCTAAAACACGATGCATACGGCATAGTCAGCGCTAAAAATACCTTTACAAATCAAATTTGTGAACACCAAACATCAATTGACAAACATCGGCATCTTATCTTTCTGTGGATTGTTTTCCCAAGATGAATGCAGTCAAAACTTTATCAGTTTAATATTCAAACATTTGCAAGGCATTGACGGATGATTTGATTAATGTATGAGATTATAGATATTTCTAAATAGAAAATAATAGATTCAATACATTTTCCAGTAGCTTTAATAAGAGGAAGATGTTGCCGGTCATTTCAATATCACCCCATGTTAATCATAGCTATTCCTCGCGACTTCTGAACTGTCCTTTTTTAAGTTGATATTCCCCAACCTATTTGATTGTGTGGTTTTGAAAGTGTGAAATTCATATATTCACAATTTGAGAGGTACTGTTTGTAAATAAATTAACCTTTATGCCCCTGAGGGCTGATGGCATTAACAAAATACAAATACAAAATACATTACACAAATACAATGAACTTATGCAGTCTGGGAGAATGAAGCACAGACTTCACATAGAAGCTGGTGTTCGAAGTTGAAAACTTTGAAGAATGTATTTAATATTTGAAGATGGTTTCGTAGTTGCTATTTTCAGGGATATAATTATAAAGCTAAGAAAACTCCAAAAATCACACTTTTTGTGTGTTGATGTAGATAGACTGTTTTCCGTCTATACATGTACTTTCGTAAGTTTTTAAAATATTAGCGATTTATCTTGGAAAGTGAATTTAATCAATGTCTCTTCAATGCCGCTTTCGGGAGAAACACATATTACATCAAATAAAAAATGAAGGTACAGTATAAAAAGGCGTTATCAATTTTCCTTCAATTTTTATTTATCTGGAAATCGTCAAGTCCAGAAATTCGGAGGGGGGATGACGAAAGTCATTTAAAATGTAAATTTTGCTGTTCGGATTTTTTTTCTCGAATAAATGCAGGTGCACTTTGTAAAAGGAAAGAATAAATGCAGGTGCACTTTGTTAAAGGAAAAATTATATCGAATTAATGCTTCAAGAGTGAAGTATGCTTTTTTGCCGAAATTGCAATGAACTTTTTAAATGTAAAAAAACGGTCTTGCAGTCATTGCAAAAATGCAACTCTTCGTAATATTGTTGTAAAAAAGCTATGAAAGCATCCAAACACAATCGAATCATGCCGGTGGATCCAGGCTTCATGGGGTTCCAGGCGATTTTTCCCACTTTTGTAAATTTTTACTTAAATTCTGCACGAAATTTCAAACATTTCCAGAAAAAAGGGGATTCCAAACTCTGGAACCCTCCCTCTGGATCCGCCAATATGTGCTTAATTTTTTAAATGCGAGAATTATTGCGTGTATTTGTTTCATTCATTTGCCGTGTTCTATGTTTAATTAATTGCAATTATTAAAAAACTAACCGACTAAATTTTAATTGAAGAAAACATTTTACCGGGCGAAAATAAGAATTTAAAAAATGTGACATAAATGTCTTATAAGTGTAACAAAAGTATTTCTTACGGAAGCGTATTGATGCCACACGAAGAAAAAAAATATCTCATAATTATGACATAATATCTCATAATTATGAGATATTATCTCAAAATTATGAATTAATTATCTCATAATTATGAGATAACATCTCATGATTATGAGATATTATCTCATTATTATGAGATAGTATCTCATAATTATGAGTTAATAATTCATAATTATGAGATAATTATCTCATAATTTTGAAATAATTATCTCATAATTATGAGATAATTATCTCATAATTATGAAATAACATCTCATAAAAATGAGATACTATTTCATAATTATGAGATATTATTTCATGATTATGAGATATTATCTCATAATTACGAGATAATATTTCATAATTTTGAGATCATTATCTCATAGTTATGAGATAATTATCTCAAAATTATGAGATAATTATCTCATAAATATGACTTATTAACTCATAATTATGAGATATTATCTCATAATTATGAAATAATATCTCATTATTATGAGATAAGATCTCATAATTATGAAATAGTATCTCATAATTATGAGATAATATCTCATAATTATGAGATAATTATCTCGTAATTATGAGATAAATATCTCATAATTATGACTTATTATCTCATAATTATGAAATAATATCTCATAATTATGAGATGTTATCTCATAATTATGAGATAATTATCTCATAATTTTGAGATATTATCTCATAATTATGAGATATTAACTCATAATTATGAGATATTTTTTTTCTTCATGTGGCATCAATACGCACCCGTAATTTCTAGACGAGAGACAAGTAACTTAAAATTGTCAATTTGAAGATCATTAAAGTCTGTAAAAATAAAATTTCTCTTGTTCTTTGCATGCGTTAAAAAACAACCGAATGAACATTGTCACCGGATAAAAACTAGAACTGGTTTAAATAATGGAGAAACGCTTTGCAGTACCAAGTCGGTAAAATTATTTTCACAATTTATAGTACCAGATATACATTAAGGACTTTTGCCAAGATACTATTTCTGTAACTCTCTTCTTTCGTATCGACGTCGGCAAACGTGATCCTTGACACTAACATTTTTCTGTACAAATTCTTGTATTTGAATTTATTTATAGATGAGGTCCAGACGATTTTTTACAATTTTTTCTTTTTAAATTTCAATGTATCTCAAGCTTAGCAATTATCATGCAAAAAATCAGAATTTTGTAGGACATCGTCAATTACTTCGATTTACCTTAATTTTCAGTCTCATTGCGACGTAATGACGTCGCGACAGCGCAAATGAAAAAGGCCGTTTTTTGTCAACATACGACGTTTTTGGAGAATTATACCGAAAAAAACAAGCCTGGGAACCCCCCGATTATTTTGCAGCTTTGGAAAGCTTAAAACTTGTGCTACAATATATCAGTTTTTTAGAAAACTGTAGGATATCTGCCTATTTCAATTTACAAGTAAACAGTATTTTAAGATAACGATTTGTGGTTTTTCCCTATATAACCAGCTTAAATATGACATTATTTTGGGGTATTTCAATCTCTCCTAAATAAAAAACGAGCCTGGGTACCCCCATTTATTTTTACATATTCTGATGTATCTCTGTTACATGTATATGTATAAATGTACAAAAAAATCAGAAATGTGTAGGACACCTTGAATTAGTTCAACTTGACCTTAAATGTATTTTAACGTGAGCAAATCTTAAGTAAAACGATTTATTTCTACGTCACAAACTGCATGTTATTTTCAAAACAAAGCTGAGGTATTTTTTATTGAGAGATAGTATCATAAAAAAAGAGTGAAACAAGTAAAAAAATCCAACTTTGTATTCGATACAAATTTTATGTTTTGGTCTATATACTTTTTCATCTCTTATTACATGTTGTTATAATTAAAAAAGTTATCCTTTTGAAATTTGTAAAAACTTGTAAATAACATCAAATAAAAAATACAACTGTAATGCATTTAATGTATTTAAATTTGAATCTGTTTTATTTAAATTTTATATCTACACAGTAAATTTTATATCTACACAGAAGTTAAAAGTATACTAGTCTGCTCACAAATAGGCATAACTTAAAGTCATCATTTCAGAAGTTTCACGGTATACACCACGATTTTGTTGTCTGTTTCCCATATGACTACAGATCCTTCTCTTTAAAAGCTTAAGATTGTTGATCCCTCTACCGGATTTTACTACAAACTTGCTAAGTAATTTAACAGGCGATCTGCAACTGAATGAAATTACTAAATACCGAAGTTATTGTAAATTTATTTTCTGCATATGCGCATTTCGACAACTTATGTCTCTTCAGTGCAGATAAAATCTAAACGTTTGGAAGACCATAAACTCAAAGATGTTAAAAACTGATAGCGAACAAATAACCAGCAAGAAAACGTTATTAACACAATTTTACAGGAGACTAGTTAAGGACCATTACGACTTTTGTTGTAATAGAATTTATCATTTTACAAAAGAAGATCTTCGTTTCCCCAAAAGTTCAATATGTGTGAGACATGTTTCCGCTCATGGCCATCTTTGATAGGTTGGATAAGTTGTCAACCTGCCATAAAAGTATCCAAGAGGACCTAGTGACTGTTTTGGCAAACTTGGGTTCTAATAGAAAACCTCTTCAAGAACTTTATTATGACTTTTTGAAAAATATTTACTTTGTTTTCTTAAAATATTATTCTTTTTATATCTCAAAATGTAATTAAAAATGAATTACACGGTACTACTGATTTTTTTCCCAGTAAAAAAATAACATTTTCGGTATAATTGATAGTAATAGGAATAAATCTTAAGGTCAAGATAATAATGCTAGTTCAACTTCTCATTCTACATAATAGCCACAAAAATAAAGTACAGTTCCATGTAAAATTCAAAAATCTGGTGGCACATAAGTGGAATGAATGTTTTTTTCTTGTTGATTTTCCAGTGTTGTTTTTAACATTTGTAAGAAATATACCCAGTTTTTCCTATTTCCTCATTGCATATTCCAGAAATAAATTACATGGAATGTACTACAGATTAGTGATTGGAAATCCCTCTGTTAATCTATATAAATTATGACACGTGTTTGAGTCTTCTTAGCCAAGAGTTGAGTGAAATTTACAGCTATTTTATTGTGCAATCACACTTAGTATTGTGTGTATTAGAGGACCAAAATCATGTTTTACTCAAACCCTTTCCCCTTTTTGAAACAACATCAGGGGAGATAACTCAGTCACAGTCATAAAACTTCAATTGATATCATACCTCTATCATCGCTAAATCATTTCCATTCATTTGTTATCATATCGGCAAATTAATATCAAAGCAAACAAGTAAACAGAGGAAATCTAGAATTATAAAGACGGCAATCCAGATGGACAACATGACAAGACAAAACTTTTATACAAAATTTAACAAAAAAAGTAAAAAAAAAAATAACTGAGGCACCAACAGTGTGCACCCACACAAAAAGCTGGATGCATTATTAGCTGATCCGAGAAGGTAACCATGATCTGCTTCACGTGTGAAATCCGTCACACTAGTATTTGTCAGTTCAACTTAAAATATGTTTTCTCGTTTTAGAAATAGAAACATTCTTAACGATCTGTCAAATCCTGGTGACTACCGTAAAACTTCTGTATTGACAGATGTAGAGATGGTTGAATTTACCATTGGTATGTAACTTCATGAGACATCAATTTCGTTCTGTTGACAAAATCGCTTCACACACTACAGGCACGACAATTGCGAATGATTTATGAAATGTGAATGCTACATGCTATAGATAACGGAATGTTACTGTCCAAAAACTTGAACTTTACTATTTGAAAGTGGAAATCATCACGCTTATCGTAAAGTTTTGCTGTTATCAATATAAAGGTATAAGTCTAGCTATGAAATTGAACGACCTAGCTAATTATTACTAGCCAGCCTATGAATTAACCGAGCTTCATACGAATCAATAAATACCAAATAGAGGAAAAAACAGATGAAAGTGGTACACAAAGTGTCCCAATTGAAATTTTGAGAATATAAATTGATTCATTTGTTTAATATACTTTATCACAATACATATTTAGGCCATCTTTCTAGTTAGGAATGAATGTAGTTGATTAAAAAGGGACTGTGTATATATAATAATGGTGGTTTTCTAGGTCGAGACAGAAAATATCACCGTATCGCGGCGAGTCCGATATTTGATATTTTCTGTCGAGACCTTCAAAACAACCATGTTTGTTTTTTATCGGCAACGTCATAAGAATCATGACTTCATATTCGTGACGTCATTGCCTGATATTTTCTTGTATCAGGACAGTACGGAGATACTGACAATATCGGTCAGCAAGATCAAAGAGAAAAATATACATATTGCCGATAAAGTCATTTAGCAGACCCAGCAATGTATCGGTTTGAAAAGGCATTTATGTATCTTACGTTCCAAACAGCTACAAGGCAGGTTTCCTCACTTCAAATGATACCAAAGGAAGACAATACTGTTTTTTTTTTAATTTTTAGGATGTCATCACTTAATATTGTAAGGAGTTTTTTAAATACGTGATTGTCAAATACAAATACATGAAAATAACTAAATACCGTCGTTACTGTAAATTAGCTTCTTCAGATGGCCATTTCTTCAACTCATGTCTCTTCATTGCAGATTACATCAATTACGACAATTTATATCCATCACGAATGAAAAAGCATGATTAAGATAAAATAAATAAACTGACGTAATGGCAGTGTGAACCCCCTACGAAAACTTGAGGTATTATCAGGTGCTTCGGAAGGGTAAGAATGAACTGTTCCACTCGTGACACTCGTCACACTGCCGTGAAAAGTCTAGTAATAAACTCTCGATCTACTCAACAATGTCTAATCTCATGAAATAGACACATTATAATGATCTGTCAAATCATGGTGACGACCGTAAGACGTTAGACGTTAGACATGTACAAAGCACAGAAATAAAATACAACATTCAAATCTAAGGCACCCACATTGGAAACTCCCATGAAACTGAAAGTGACATTAGGTGCTCTGGAAGAGTAAGCATGTCCTGCTCTGTTAAAAGTACCCGTCACACTGCAAGTGAATCAATCTGTGATAAAGTCATAATTGGTATAACCAAATACGGGAAGACGTGAAACTAACTAAAAATATCCGCTTTCATTTGGGACACTGACACGTCATATCTTTCAATGATGTAATGATGACGACCATATAATTTTTTCTTGGTGGATGACATAGACTGATCAACTCTTTGACTAAGCAACTTTTTGGGACAGTGGTTTTGCACTGTTAAAAGAATCACTGTACAAACTACATGCTCGGTAGTAATGAATCAACTGTGAAATGTACACTCCATAGACTGGAAAGGTAGGTTTATTGCTGCAAAGAAAGCGAAAGTTCACAATTTGGAAGTTAAGATCAATTTAGCTTAGATTTCAAATATCCAACTTCGTCAATGTACAACAAAAGATCTAGGTACGAAGCTGAAGTAGGTATCAGTAGGTTCTTTGATTTTAGGCTCATAAGGATAGACAATATATTAATATTCCTTAAATAACATAGAGAAAGTGCAACGTATATGTAGCGGAAGCTGAAATTGAAGGACTGAGCTAAATAATTTTGTTTTCCTTGTGTAAGCCCTTGTAAAAACTTGGCCTATTACAAATAAATGAAAGGGTCTACTTAAAGTGGCTAACAGTTAGTTCCCATAGGAATTCCTACTGTATGTTGAAAAACGCTACCTATATATCTTGAGGCCATCTTTGAATGCAGTAAGTAATGAAGTTAGGAGCTTAGAAAGGGGTTTTGTTGTGCATTTGTCAGGAATATGTTGACAGATTTGATTTAGTTCTTACAGTGTTCTGGTTGTAAGGGGTCAATGGGGCAAACATTGCACTTTTATAGGATTTAAAGAGGGCATCGTCATTTGTAGATATTTCTGTTTCTGGTCAATAACTTTAGTCTATTCGTATTAAATTTTATCACAATGTCAGTTTGCATAAAATGAAGGCATGGATTGGTTTTAATTATTATGGTCCCGTCGACGAGGTCGTCGTTTGTAGACAACTTTCTTTTCTTTTTTTACTGAAGCAAAAACGATGAAAGGGAATTCCAAAACCAAAAATCCAAAATCATGGCAATTCATATCCTACACGAATTGAGACAGCATGACAAAGACAAAACAAATAAACAAAAAAGAACAAGAACGCCACAAAACTAAAGCACTAGCAGTGTGAACCCCTACAAAACCTGAAGTATCATCATTTATTCTGGAAGAGTAAGCATGATCTGCTCCACGCGTGGAACCCGTCACACAGCCAGTGAAAAGTCCGGTTTAGTCACAGTCGGTGTTTGAAGGATTATTTCAATTATTAATGGGAACACATAATTCGTAAATCCCTAATTTTACTCATGTTACATGCAATTTTGAATGGTAAATGTAAAAAAACAAGAAAGAGGATTGATGGAAATTAATATTTATGTTAATATAATTGTTTGTATTTCTTTTAAAAGAAATATTTTTTTGAAAACAATTATATGAACGTAAATATTAATTTCGGTTTGTATGAAGGAATAAAAATAAGTATTTTATATTTATTTAAGGAATTTGATAGAAGTCAAATCTGCTAAAACCGCACTTGAAAGAGTGAAAATTCTCTTTTTCCCGACCATAGTAACCACCTTTGCAACCATAGCTAGATATTTTTCTCCTTGAATAGTACTTATTGACCGTTATCTTGCAATTTCCCTACAAGTCTGCAAATAAAGGGTACAAATTCTTAAAATCTGCCAAAAATCTTCAAAATGGCCAAAGATTTTTATGTGCCTCAACCACGTAAACCTATATAACAGTTATAAAAATTAAAAAATGTTTTTACCATAAAATTTTAGCGGAATATATAATTTTAACTTGCATATGTAAAACATGAATAAATACTATACCATATTGAATTTTGTTGTTTTGTCTAAAACAACATAAGTTAGCCTTAAAATTACAACAGTCGTTACTATGGCAACCGATCCACCAAGACAAATATAAGGGTAGTGTTTATTCCTTTTTCACCAACTTGCATTAATGGACAAAGTTTTTTTAGACTGACGGTTCGGTTCTCACCTACTTTTCGATGCAATCTGTGACACCATCTATATCATACAGTTGATAATACAGAGAATTCAGTTATTGTACTGTATCTTCAGTTAATTTTCAGCTATAACAATAACATAAACAACATAGCTATCATAGCGAAAACTCTTCCATAATGATCTTCAAATATGCTTTTCAAGCTCGGGCTCACTTTTGTGATTTTATTGTGTCGATTTTAAACAAATCATATGGACTGATAAGTCAGTATATTATTAGTTTCTTTACAAAAGTTAGATTATTGTATATTTTAATGCTATTGTAATGCATTGTATTTATGATACCTAGACGATTTTGTGTGCTAGTTATATTAAAAAAAATAAGTAGGGTCAAAAATTATCTTTGATGCAGTGAGGTACCAATGACGGAATTGTATTTTAAATGTAACATTTGACATTTGATTGTCTTTGTATCTGTCTAGCTATATTGTTTTGTATCATATGTTTATTTTGTGACATAGTTACAACTCTTACGTCAATGTATACTTAATTATAATGTTCATTGTTTTAATGGCCGACGTTCTATAGTTTACGTCAAAATTATTTTAGAATTTGTATTCTGTAACATTGGAAATATGAATCAAATGTATAAAACGATCTCCTTAATTTTGATTAATTTGGCTTTCAATGGTAAGTATACATTTTTATAATGATAAAAAAAGAAACATCAAAATAAATACTGTCAAACATATATGGATGTCAAGTAAAACAAATCGACAGAGAATTTGGGTGATACACAACCACTATATAAAAATGTCCGTATAATTATTCACAACCACAAATAATTACTAGATCAAGGTAAACCTAAACAATTCACATTTGGCTGATTACTAAATCACTTTCATGGAACCAATAATTTGTTGACGATCCCGCATCCATGGGTAAAAGAAAAACAACATGGATGTAGCGTTGCTCGATATATATTTAGCAATGAATTCCGTTCAAACTGGTGCTAGGGACCGTCTTGAACTTACAATGATGTATATGCAAAGCTCCTTGTTGATGGCCTCATGGCGACTTCAAAATGAAGAACAACAATACTAGCGTTTTTCCATAACTTTGTTCTACCAAGTATTTGTATATTGTGCGTTTACTCCATATCCTTTAATTGCTTTGTGTTTTATTTTGGTTATTTGCTGTTCATACAAGCAAAAACGAGGAAAGGGGAATTCTTAAATCATAAATCCAAAATCACGGCAATTCACATCCAACATGAATTGAGACAGTATGACAAAGACAAAACAAACAAAAATGAACAAGAATGCCACTCTAATAAAGCACTAGCAGTGTGAACCTCTACAAAAACTGAGGTATCATCAGGTGCTCCGGAAGGGTAAGCATGATCTGCTCCTCGCATTGAGTCCAACATTTAAGATTTTGTGGTTCTAGACCACTGTGTGATAATATTTTAAATATTTGTTCATTTTACTGAAGAGATTTAAGTTGGACATATGCAGAAACTAAATTCAATGTAACAACGGTTTTCAGACTGACTAGAAAAAATTGTGATAATTTAAATAAGTTTATTTAAAACAGTTCTTTTTTTTTCTAAAACCCCGGTTAATTTACCTTAATTATATTTGCTCTCTAATTTTCTGTATAATTTACAAAATTAACACTCCTCTGTCAGACTTTCTAACAATAAACAAAGATTCATAACTTTGATAAATCTACTGTTACATGCATATATGTTTTTTTGGTTGTTTATTTGTTTCTGTATATGTATATGCTGTCAACTATGAAAGTTTATTTGGGTCAAAAAAAAGGGGGGGGGGAGAAAAAATATAAGTCTGGCCACAAATTACTAAGTCGTGGAAACGAAATACTAAGTCATGGCCAAGACTTACTATATCGTGGCCACGACTTACTATGTCGAGGCCACGAATTGCTAAGTCGTGGCAACGAATAACTAAACCATGGCTACAAAATGTCGTGAATATTAAAGTAAAATTTTATTACACATAAAATTAATTATTGTTCAAATTCGCACCTTGTTAGTTCCTTCGAACATAGCTAGGATGAGCCCTTCCCATCACACCACGGCGTCCATCGTCTGTCTGGCGTACACTTTTGATTCAATGGTCTTTTCCTCTGAAACCCCCTGACAAATGGGGGTAATAACAAAATTACCGAACCGAGCGGTAAAGAGCCAAAGTCCAAGACTCAAACTGACAACGCAGTTGCAAAACCAACGGAAAATTGGGAAACGCAAGGATCCTTAATTTGTATAGACATTTTAAAAAGGGATGGTGGGCTAAACCGGTTTTATGGCACGCCAAACTACACTTTCCATCGCAGTACTTTCATTTTTTCCCCATGTTAGTTTTTCCGGAGGAGGGGATTCTAAATCGACTGAAAACAAAAGGCACGTTCTGGTTTTTCCTCCGTCAAGTATAGAGGGGAAAATTGGATCAGTCCAGTTTCCCCCTCACTGATCATACGAGCCAGTTTTGCCCCAACGTCATTGATAGTACTTCAAACGTTTTCATCAGCACGTTTCTTTATCCCCCTCCGCAACTCAATGTAGTGATATGGGAAAGATTTCAATAGCCATTGAACGAAGCCGCTTACAATCGTTAAGAAATAATTGTTTACTTCCAAAAATATTAAAGGATTCTGTTTTGAAACACAATTCAAAATTACCCTCAAATCGTCGCCACTTTACCCTTTTTCTAATTAAAGCATATACAAGAGGTTCGTATTGTTAATTTTAATTGCTTCTGTATGCTTGGCCCCTTTTGCAAATATTCAAAATTGAATTAAGTATTAATATCTACGAAAGCTAATTACATGGCTCGAAAATCATACTATACCTTTCAGTAGAATACAACATGAAGGACAAATGTATACAAAATAAAAATTGAAAAATAAATCAGTGTCATGCCTTAAATGTTTTAAATATCAATGTATGGAATCAAACAATATATTAATAATGTAGAAATTTTAAAAGTTACTAAGGAAACCATTCGTTGATATCGTAACTAAAGGGAGGAGATTTTATCATGGGGGAAAACTACAGTATGTATACGTATTCCAAATGGCTCATATCACAAATTTCCTATTGGAAAAATTAGGATCGAAGCTGGGAATAAGGGAAATGGTTATGTGAAACTGGCAGCGACCGAACAGCAAAAAAAAAAAAAAAATGTTCATCCCAGTTTCAAGCAAAAAGTTTGTATCAGAGTTCTGACCGAGACTTCAACACCCTCTCCCCCACACACACAACACACAAGGGACTGATATTTATTAAATAACTTTTTCAATGATCGTATGGGACAGAACCCTCTGAAGTGGTCTTTTGAAAAAATCTTTCAAAGAAAACTGGAAAATTTATTTTTCACCAACATGTTATAAGTCCAAATCCCTACAGTTTTGAAACAACTGCAGTAAATACCAATAAAAAAAGATGCGTTTAATACAAAAATCAAAGTCCAGGGTCAAGGTAAAACAAGAAAATAGAAAACAAAGACATGAGACACCCACAAATTACATTTAGTTCATTAAGTGATTAAAAAAACACATGTGTTGAATTGTGCTTTTGATTTAAGATATACTAGTATAGATATTGTTGACTACAGCGATGAGAGTAGTACTATATATGGGAAAAATGTGTAGGTTTTGCTCACATTTGTTTTTTTTCCAACACTTAAGACTTTGCTTTAAGCACTTCAGAAGTATATAACAAAAAACGTGTAGGTTTTGCTCATTCTCCAACACTCAAGACTCTGCTTTAAGCATTCCCATCAAATATACCTGACACTTGACGTTTAAACAACACCATGGTTTTTATTCACCCCATTAACAGCAGCAAAAAGCACTACAAAAAATCAAAAATTCGACCAAACTTTTAAGTAACAAATTTTGAACTTTCTTCATTATTTTCCGGCGAAGTTTTAATCTCACCTATTTTTTGTTTTTCCTTGTAAAAAGTACTCATAATATTTAAAATACCTTCAAATTCTTCTCCAGAAATTTGCTCATCTTTTAAAGCCTGACTTATTTCGTTTGCAACCTTAAACTTAAACTCTCTTGCCAAAGCAAGTCTTTTCTCCAATTGTTTTTGTCGTTTTTTCTTTCTGTTGGAAAACGCATTTAAAACTAGTATGTCAATTGTTCGAAGAACAATTGATAGGTCTCTATCCGGAAGTTGTGCCATAATGCTCTCATATCAGATTAACCGATTAAACTAAGACACTATATATATATACCTTTAATATGTACATTTATCAATATACATTGACGTAAAACGAAAGTTTTTGTTGTCCATTACACGTTGATATTGACCTGATTTTGAAAGAAACATCTTCCTGTACTTTTTTGTATTTAATACATTATTGTTACTATAATGGCATTAAGCGACAAGCAAAAGAAAACCGGAAATCGATTGGCGAAAATCAGTTTTTGGTCAATAGGTTCCAAACTGTTGGTTTAATCACCCTTTCCTTTGCTACAAATGTAGATCGTAACAGGACACACATTTTCTCCAGCATTTTTATCTACAGTAACTATCTATTAATGTTTTTGAATACATCCAATAGCAATGTCTCATATAAAGTTCAAAGTTTTGTAGCAATAACTCGTATCACCTACACATGTTTGTTCAACGCAGAGGCCTCATATAAATATAAAGGTGACCTGAATTAATTGGACCGACCTCTCAATTGTTCTTGGAACAACTGTGGTTCTAGTTTTATCAGCTTCGCTGAAGTTTTCATCTGAATGTGCACAGCAAACGGTTGAAAATATTATATAAACACATTTTGCAGAACAATGATTTTAACACACGAAAAATTTGTTTTAATACTTACTAGTTTTATAGCAGATTTATTGAGTGCATACGTTTTCACAATTAAAAGAATTTATTTAAGAATATGTTGAAAGATATTTTTCAATGTTGATAATTTTGATAAATGAAAAACTGGGCAGTTACTTATTCTATTTCATGATTTTCTACAAATTGTATTATTTTTATCTCCAAAATGTGCAGATGGTCATACAAACTGTTACACAAGGCTTCATATTTCCAAATAGTATTAAATCACGTGATTAAAATACAGTAGTAAAATATATATCGTCCATTTTGCTGCAATTGTTTTTATTTTTATCGCTATACCATGTTAGTGTTGTCATACATGTATAAGTGGCTGGGTTACAGAAAGTTCAAATGTAAGACACTAGACTTCACCGGGCAAAAGACCTCATCGGGCAACAGACCTCATAGGTCGGGCAATAGATCTAAGTGGTCAATAGACGTCATCGGTCAATAGACTCCATCGGTCAATAGACCGCACTGGTCAATAAATTCCATCGATCAACAGACCGCACTGAGCAATAGCCACTAGTATGTCAATTGTTCGATGAACAATTGATAGGTCTTTCCAGAAGTTGTGCCATAATGCTCTCATTTCAGATTAACCGATTAAACTAAGACACTATATATATCTTTAATATGTACATTTATCAATATACATTGACGTAAAACGGAAGTTTTTGTTGTCCATGATACTTTGATATGAACCTGATTTTGAAAGAAACATCTTCCTGTACTTTTTTTGTATTTAATACATTATTGTTACTATAATGGTATTGATACTATAAAGCGACAAGCAAAAGAAAACCGGAAATCGATTGGCGAAAATCAGTTTTTGGTCCATAGGTTCCAAACTGTTGGTTTAATCACCCTTTCCTTTGCTACAAATGTAGATCGTAACAGGACACACATTTTCTCCAGCATTTTTATCCACTACCTATTACTGTTTTTGAATACATCAAAAAGCAACGTCTCATACTAAAGTTCAAAGTTTTGTAGCAATAACTCGTATCACCTACACATGTTTGTTCAACGCAATTAATTGGATCGACCTCTCAATTGTTCTTGGAACAACTGAGGTTC
>MJUU01063535.1:24106-38948 GCA_002080025.1 Modiolus philippinarum | reverse complement strand
TAGATTATTCATATCAGAGTTTTTTGACATTTCAAAATGAGAAAACCAAGCATTGATACCAACTGGTTTTTCAAATTTATGGCTACGCAACGACTGATACAATAATTTATTTGTTATCCGTTATCCGTAAATTTCCTTTGTATAAAAACGCGTTCCTTTTAAAATTAACAGTTGTTTTTTTTCGACTTTTCTGTCTTTAATTCAAAAAGCCATGTTTTTGGTATTGCATTCTTAACTGCAGAAAATTCTGAAATCCAGTTTGTTTTACATTTTAATTAACTCAATACAACATCCCGACTTATTTCCCCTTCATCGTTTAAAACATCATTAACGTAAATGATATCACTATTAACCCAATTTTTAAAACATAAACTTTTATTATCTAATGTTATATATCTATTACCCCATATAACTTGTTTTGTTTATATCATAAAAACTTTTCGGTATTTTCGTATTCTGCCAATTCACTTTAATCCAACACTTCAATACTTCTTGATAAAACTCTGGTATATTGGACAAAATATTCTTATTTTTTTTTCAGCTAACATGTTCATAGTAAACACAAGCCAATTTTTACCAAAAGTGGCATAATATTTATATGGTATCAATTTCCAGTTTGGTAGACCGTCGCTAACAAATCTACTTACCCATGACGATTTAATTGAGATAAAATAACTTTCAATATCTATCATTTTTAAACCACCTTCATAATAATCGCCTATTAATGTTTTTCGTTTAACTCTGTCGGGTTTGTTATCCCATATGAATTTAAAGCATTTATCTTCAATTTCTTTCCTGTACTTATCTGGCACTATACATACACTTGCAATAAATGTAAATAGCGGAATTATAAGTGTTTTGATAATAAGTATTTTACTAAGAATTGTAAGATTTCTTTTTTCAAATTGCAAAACATGCTAGTCATTTTATCTATTTTATTTTCCCAGTTTAACTTTTCACATTCCTGTTTATTATTTCCGAAAAATATCCCCACAGCTTTTACAGGTTTGTGCGTCCAACTAATGTTTCCAATCTTATCTTTAGAATGTTTTAACTTACCAATCCATATACCTTCAGTTTTGTTTCTATTAATTTTTAAACCAGAAAAGGAGCCAAAAATTTCTATTTCATTCAGAGCTAATATAATATCTTCTTTATAACTGAAGAACAGAGTTGTATCATCTGCTAATTGTGTGATGTTTATACTGTGCGTTTTATTATCAATTCTAATTTGAAAACCCCGAATATTTTTATTGTTACGTAATCTTAAAGCCATAATCTCCACAATCTCCACTGTGATAACAAATAATAGAGCACACAAAGGATATCCTTGTCGGGTTCCACGAGTATTTTTGAACATTTGTGACACCCATCCATTATTCATGACACAAGTTTGAATTCCATTATAAAGTGTTTTTACCCAATCTATAAATGAATGATTAAAACCGAAATCTTCTAACGTAATAAATATGAAGTCCCATTCCACTGAATCAAAGGATTTAATAAAATCAACAAAAACAATAGCCCCCTCTACATTATACATCTCAGCATGATCTATAACATCCTGTATCTATCTCAAATTAAAACCGATGAATCTATTTTTTACGTACCCTGTCTGATCTTCACATATCAATTTTGGTAAAACTTTTTTTAATCTTTGTGCTAGAATATGTGATAATATTTTTAAGTCCACATTGAGCAAATAAATAGGCCTATAATTATCTAATGAGTATGGGTCCCCCTTTTTAAATAATAGTGTCAAGACACTTGTACGTTGTGAATACGGTAGTAATCTATCATTAAAACTCTTATTGTATACTTTTGTTAGTATAAATTTGAACTTGTCCCAAAAGGTTTTGTAGAATTCTACCGTCAGACCATCTAATCCCGGAGATTTATTTAATTTCATAGTTTTTATAGCATTTGAACCTTCTTCTATGTTTATGTTACCATCACAAAGAGACTATTCAATTTGACTTAAAGATTTTTCTAGTTTTGTATCAAAGATATAATTTTTTGTCAAGCATTTGTCCGGTTTACTCGACGTGTATAGTTTTTGATAATATTCTTAAATTTTGTATAGTATTTCATCTTGATTTGTAATAGTGTGATTATTACCACTATCGACTAACTTATTTATCGATTTTTTTATTTGTCTTTTCTTTTCTAGACCTAAAAAATATGAATTATTTTTCTCACCGACTTCTACTCATTTTCCCTAGCCCTTATTTGTGCCCCTTTCGCTTTTTGGTCATATATATGCTCTAATTCAACTTCTATATCCCTTATCTGGTTATCTAGTAATACATCTTCTCCATCAATTTGATCTCTTTGTAGTAATTTAGTTTCTAGTTCCTTTTCTAATAAAATTCTCGAAGTTCTAGTTTCTTTAGCCTTACATTTACTATATTTAATTGTTACATCCCTTATTTCTATTTTCATAGCATCCCACAAAAGCTTACAGTCCACTATATTTGATTCGAATTTCAAAATATAATCATCAATTAATCTATTTATTAGTACTTGATAATCATTGTCTTTTAAAATCGAATTGTTTATTTTCTAGTACCCCCTTCCCTTTTCTGTTGACCCTGTTTTAAAACGCATGCATACACTAAGATGATCAAGTGATTGAAGGTTTAATTTTACAATATTCTACTAAAGGTATAAAATCTTTTCCTATCAATATTAAATCAGTTCGACATGCTTGTGAGTTATCTTTCCTTCGCCATGTAAATTGTTGGACATTGTCATGAAGTTCTCTCCATAAATCAATTAACTGATTTGTCTTAAATAATTGTTAAAAACTATTCACCGGTTGCACGGTATTTACATTTCTACTAGATTTCCGATCAATAGTGAGTGCGGTTTCGTTAAAAATCTCCCCCGATAATTGGTATTCCTATCCCATGTTCTTTCACGCACGTATTTACCTTTTTAAAGAAAACATTTCTATTTGTTTTACAATTAGGGGCATATATACATACTAAAGAAAATATTGTCTCGTTCAACTTAATATTTAATAACATCATCCTTCCTTCCATTGTCAGTAAATTTCTCCAAAATTTCATAACTTAAGTTTTTATTAATTAGAATTGCCACCCCCCTACTTGCAATCGTACCGTTGCTGCAGAATATTCTGTAATCACTGTTGATTTCGATTTCTTTCTCTATAATAGTATCAAAGTGTGTTTCTTGCAAAAAACCAATACCACATTTTTGTGTCTTTAATCATTCAAAAAACCCGATTTCGTTTACCCGTCGGATGCATACCATTAACATTTAGGCAACAAAGATTTACTAAATTTTTCTGAGCCATGAGGATTATTATGTCTAAAATAAGTGTTTATTTTAGACTTTTAGAATTTAATGAAAATACATAAGGAATTAAAAAAGTGTTGCTGAGCAGCAATAAAATTTGGTGCGTTTCTTCTGATGTTCAGTATACTTTATTTTGCGGTATCTGGACACTTTCAGACTCAAGATCGAAACTGAATAACAATATAAAATAACAATAATCTATAAATCATAATTTAAACAGTTGTTATGTAAACAGATTAGTGTCCAAAGATATTAAACAGCTCTTTCCGGCCTCCAATGCGACAAACATATTTTGAACAATAGAAATAATTGAGAGATTCATTTAAAACGAAAAAATAAACGAAAGAATAAACAGATTAACTCACACGTCACATTAGCACTAAGAATTATGTCTAAAACGTATCAAATGAAATGTCCAAAGAGAATATTAAATGAAAACACGTAGTTTAATTTTAAATCAAAATGTCCAAATATTTCCGGGTTATATTCTCCCTTACTCCCTCTAAACTCGGTCCCCGAGTTTTCCGAATATACAAATAGTTTCATCGTCTGGGGTACCGTCCTCTTGAACATTTGGCTTTGCCCATAGGAATAAATGGTCCTCGTTGTCGTTTGTCCAGTTCTGACAGTTCATGCAAAAGCTGTTGAATTTTGTAGGATTTCACTGTATTTTCCTCTTTAAGACTTTCTATCACACGTTGCTGTTGTTTCTGTGATTCGCCTTCCTCCTCAGCTTGTCTTAACTCTGCAAGTATACGATTTCATTCTAAAAATTAATCCTCCTGAAAGTCTAACAATTGGCGGTTTTCATATTCATACCTTTCTTTCAAAAGTTCGAATTCATTTCACTTTTCTTCCATCACTTTAATTTCTCTTAAGTTGCTTTCATTTTCAGAATTTTTGCACAAGATATTGTAATTCTGAATTTTTCATTTTTAATACTTTTATTTCGTGCAGTAAACCTTTATAAGACGCGTCCTTCTTTCTTATTGCATGTCGTTGTGACTCGCACTGGCATGTCGGTGAAAAAACGGTCAAAAGCTCGGCGTCGTCTAGTCCATTAAACGGAAATACGGGCCGTTGTTTCTTCTCAATAAATTCCTTCATGAGCTCGCGGTCTCGTTGAATTTTTGAATTTGATTTTCTTTTGACTCTTGATTTGTTCATAGGTTCCTGATGAAAATTACACACACGGGAATAATGTCCAAAACGTCTACATTTGTAGCAAAAAGAATTTAAGGCGCAGCATCTATGTGATTCAAACATGTTTACGGTCTTTCCGCAACACTTACACAGGTACTTCATATTGTGCATTCTCGGGAATGGTACTCCATTTCTATATGACTGGTCAATTCAATATCTATTCATCATGGTATTTGTCCACGAGTTCATTTCTAGTTATGGGGAAGCTAGTTCTGGTAGAGCTAGGTACTGAAGATCGTGCTGGGGTTAACTCGACCAATATATAACCAGGTAAAATCCGGCTATATTAAATAATACGGTATTCCAAATAATATACTTTATTGTGCGGTATCTGGACACTTCCAGACTCAAGATCGAAACTGAATAACAATATAAAATAACAATAATATATAGATCAATAACAATAATATATAGATCATAATCAGTTGTTATGTAAACAGATTAGTGTCCAAATATATTAAACAGCTCTTTCCGGCCTCCAGTGCGACAAACATATTTTAAACAATAGAAATAATTGAGAGATCCATTTAAAACGAAAGAATAAAGGAAAGAATAAACAGATTAACTCACATGTCACATTAGCACTAAGAATTATGTCTAAAATGTATCACATGAAATGTCCAAAGAGAATATTTAATGAAAACACGTAATTTAATTTTAAATCCAAATGTCCAATTATTTCCGGGTTATATTTGCTTCAACATCTTAAAATTGTTCTAATGCTGTAGTACTATAAATGTTTATCACAAAGTTTCCATATTTGAAGAGGTGGTAACAACCTCTACACGTCAAACATAATTGATACTCCTATTAAAGATGTCGTTGCTGGTTTACCCTTCCGATACACCTGTTGTCTCTCTCTGTTTTAATTGAAGTTGACACTGTTACTTTTGGTGTGTGTGTGTGTGTGTGTGTGTGTGTGTGTGTGTGTGTTATTCAGTTAAAAAGGTGAGGGTAACAGGAAAAACCTTTTATGGTATTAAATCACAATCACCTTCTACAATTCACAAGAGAACTGCGCGAGAAAAACACCTTTAAAAGACAAACATAAACAACTATATGGACTCGGGATAGGAGGACCTGGTACCGAGACTAGCAAAAGCTATCGATTGGGGTAACGGTTTATGTGCATCGAAACCTCTACGAAAGTATTACATGTAAAACCAAATGCAGGTTGACTACCTACCGACTTCAAGATATTTATCTTGAAAGGGAAATAATTTGAAAGATGATTCGAGATGTGCTCCCCGCTAATCTCAAGGTAAAATTCTATCGCACTAATGTCTTGTTACATTGTAATCTGTTTAGAGTGAACTTGAAACGTGAAATTTTTTGTAGACATACTCGTTTTCCAAGCTATACAATTTAGATTTTTTGGTATATTTTAATTTAATCAATGAATACAATAATATAAAGGGAGACATTAAATGGTTAAGTATCAAAATATGTTTTACAGATCTTGCAGCAGGTGGTTCAGATGATTACGCTAAAGGTGACCCTGAGATTAAGTACTCTTATACCCTGGAACTCAGGGATACCGGGGAATACGGTTTTCTGTTACCAGAGGAGCTGATCAAACCAACTTGTGAGGAGACCATGGATGCCTTTATAGCGTTTGTTGAATATTTAGTTACAGCCCCGCAAACATAATAAACGACAGTTAAACATAAATGAATAGTTTATGTAAACTAACAATGTATGAATTTTACTTTTTTCATAGCCACGACACAGCAGATAAAATTACGTTGTTACAGAACGAAGAACGGGAATACTTATCACACTGTCAAAATACCACTAAAAACAACAGAATAATACAATGTAAATGGAATGTTTCATATAACGTGACATATAGGTAAAAATTCTTGTAAAACAATGAATAATAAGGAAAGTATATAGAGCAAAGTCTCTATAAATACATAGTAAAACCGAGCAATGGTACAACGTCTTTATTTTTGTTCTTCATCATAATACTGTCTTATGATACAAAAAAATACCGAAGCCGTGAAGGTGTTAGGGCGGTTGAAATAAAAATCTGACACATGTCAAATGAATGCCTTACTTTAATAATAGAATGCCAGTTTCGAGAAGTCTATCCATGTATTGACGTGACAAATTTACTCACAAACTGAATAAAGTCTGAAGGAACATACTGATTCAATTAACTCCAAAACAATTTTTGTTATTATGACCCTTATTCATTTACCTATTGTCTTTTCTATTTAGATCCTTTTGGTAATTTGTTCACTGTCAGCTTTAACGCCAATTTCGGTATATGTATTTCCAATTGTTTTGATTTGATCTGTACTGAAGAGACATAAGTTATCGAAATGGCAATATGCAGAGACTATATTCATAATAATTTCGGTATACTTGTTATTTATTACCACTGTATTTTTGTTATTTATTACCACTGGGCCGAGGCCTCTGCTGGTGGAAAGTGAGTTCCTGGTGGTGTGTTCATCGACCCAGTAGCCAGTACTTTGGTTCTTGCACAGCTCAGTCCTTAGTAGCTGATTTTGGCTCTTTTCTATTTAGATCCTGTTGGTATTTTATTTTTCTATCAGTATTTTTTTTTACAAAATTTCGCCTTATGGATTTCGAAATGTTATGATTTGTTCTGCACTGAAGAGACATAAGCTATCGAACCTTTCTATTAGGTAAGAGTGCTTGCTCATTGTTGAAGGCCTCACAGTTACTTCAAGATTTAGAACAGCAACAAAAAAGCGTTGCTCAATTTGCTTACCCTAACCATGAGTTTGTTGGGATTTTTTCCATGCATAATTACTTCATACATGTACCCCTTTGTTTGTTATTCTATGCAAAAAGTTAACATTCCAATCACTGAATATCATATCATGTATAGGTCCACACATATGAGTATAGTTCACTGACGTCATTTTACAGTATACTAGGATCAAACATGAAGAGAATGAATAATTTCTACTGTGTGAAAAATCAACCATTTGATTTTTAGGGTGGGGGCAAGGAAGGAACATATCTGATCCTGGATATTTTTTTCATGCAGTCTTTGAGCCTGACATTTTTTTCTCACTGGAGGTAATCCTGTCATTTTTGTCGGTCAAAACCAGAATTTTTTTCTTCAAATAAGTCATCCTGGTTATTTTAATGCCCCCGGATCTTTAGATCGGTGGCAAATTGTTTTTGCCCTGTCTGTCTGTCTGTCTGTCTGTCCGCAACTTTAACCAGGCTCATAACTTTTGAACCAGATGTGATAGCCACTTCATATTTGGTATGTGTATTGGTCATGTACAAAATTATGCAAATTTGTTCAAGATCAGGTCAAAGATCAAGGTCACAGAGGTCAAAATCTAGATTCTAGCTTGTTAATTACAATTGCAAGAGACTTGATATTTTATATGTGAATAGATCTCATGGAGCTTAGTTCAAATCTGCCACTAAGATTTTGGTCAGCTCAAAGGTCAAGGTCACTAAGTACATATTAAAAAACTTCAAAAAAAATTTTAACGTTGCCTATATCTTTCCAACCAGATGTGATAGGAAATTCATATTTGGCCTGAATGTAAAGCTGACCCAAATGGCGCTAGTTTCAATAAGGTCAGATCAAAGGTCAAGGTCACAGAGGTCAAAAGGTCGAGATCTGGATTTTGCCATAGCTCGATAATTACAATTGCTAGAGGCTTAATATTCTATATGTGAATAGATCTAATAGGGCTTAGTACAAATCTGACAACAAGAATTGTGTCAGGTCAAAGGTCAAGGTAACTTTGTGCAAGTTTGAAAACTTTAACAAAAACTTTAACGTTGCCTATATCTTTCCAACAAGATGTGATAGGTCTTTCATATTTGGCCTCTATATTGGTCATGAGAAGCTGGAAAGAATCGTGAAAATTTCAATAAGGTCAGATCAAAGGTAAAGGTCACAGAGGTCAAAGGTTAAAATTAAGTTTTCTCTAAAGCTCGTTAATTACAATTGCTAGAGGCTTCCTATTCTATATGTGAATAGATGTAATAGTAGAAATCCACCAAAAAATCAGGCTCAGGTCAAAGGCAAAGGTCACTGAGTGTAAATTAAAAACTTTAACAAAAATTTAAACATTGCCTATATCTTTGCAACCAGATGTGATAGGACCTTCATATTTAGTCTCTATATTGATCATATAAAGCTGATTGTTAAGGTCAGGTCAAAGGTCAAGGTCACATGGGTCATAAGGTCAAAATCTGGATTGTGCTCTTTGTTCGTTTTCATGACCATTGCAAGAGATTTGATATTCTAAATGTGACTAGATCGAATGGAGCTTAAAACAAATGTCTACTTAACCTTAATTTCTAGTTTATAATGCAATTTTTAGCATTAATTATGTATTGTAGACATGATTGCTACCGGGGGCATAGTGTTTCACAAACACATCTTGTTTTCAGCCTCCTCCTGTCCTGGTTATTTATTTCACCAAATTTCTAATCTTGGATTTTTTTCTTCAAATCCCTTCCATGCCACCCCTAAAAATCAAACGGTCGCTCCCTAACTGCATCATCACACTACTTTGCCCACACAGCAAGTTTACTTAGTATATCACATGTAAATGTCTTCAATTTCCACTACAAAGTGTATTAGAGTGGATCCCGGAACATTTGAGCTGCTATCTTCGTTACAGGTTAATGTTTCGTAATACCTCTGGTACAAATGAAAATTCAGCCAGATTGATTGTAGGTAACATTATATATTTCGAGTACTACTCATGATACGGACACGGTGCTTAACTCTGATCTGCAAATATTGTCCGAAAAAAAATGCTTGTAAAATTTAATCAAAGCAAAACCGATTGTGTCATGTTTAAAACTCAGAGTGTTACAATTCCCCTAATATAACTTGATGGCGAAAATGCTCAAAACGTTGAAAATTATAGGCATCCTGGTTTGAACTTTTCTTCAAACTGTAAATGGGCAAGACATACTCAAAATATTATTGAAAGTTCCTTAATAGAAAAATAAAATATAATAAACTGATGCAGATGGGAGTACACTTTCCTAAATATCAATGACTTTTTCAGATGTAGGTCTTTCTACAATCTACGCATGCTTTTTTTCTATTATTCTGGTAATTTTGTGGGAATTTGGAGAAACCCAAGATTTTAAGTATTTAACAAAAGAATCAAACGCAAACTTCAAATAGCCCTCTTCTTAGCTAACCTGGCTATTTCGTGAACTTTTCTTCCAAATATTTTCTTTTCTGAATCCACTTGTCCAATAAGAACCCAAGTTGTTCACAATAGTCCCTGCATGGTCACTTAAAAACTATGTATGGATGTTCGCTGCCAATTCAAGATGGCCGTCATCTTGGAATATATTTAAACATTGGACCTTAAGGGAAAATCTTCACTGAAACTACTTGACAGTTTGTAACCAAACTTAAGCACAATAGCCCCTAGATGGTCCACTTCATAAACCGTGTGCGACAGGTTTGCATCTCATCATAGTAGTCGCCAGCTGGGAACATATATAGTTTAACCCTTTCCTTCATAACGACGCCTTTTGACGCCTCTAGGCCCGCCTTTAAAGGCTATAGAAGAGTGTTGTATAAAATTGTAGGATGATGTTATGGGATTATTGAGCAGAATTTAACATTGGCTAAAAAATTGAGTGTTTTCGCGCGCGATTGGGGACTAAAAAGATATATCAGAGGGGTTCCAGAGGTGGGGTGCCCCCTCTGTGTGGGAGTTTGAATGGGGGCGTTAGCCCCCCTCGCCGCCAGACAAAATCTGGAGCTTGTATACATCATCAAAGAGTGCTAGTTATTCCTCAGCACATATATTTTAAAGTTTAACCTTGCTTAGGCATGTTCAAGTTACAGTATATTTTTTGAAAATTTTTGAAGTACATGTATGTTATGAAGGGAAAAAATCCCCAAAATATGAGTTTTCACGATTTTGAGGTCCCCTGCTGTCTCCATGGCAACAGTATCAGGGTTTTAGAACCCGTTTTATTAAAGACCACTGACACGTGTCCCACTGTGCCGAGACTTTGACTTGCAAGACAATAATTCTGCAGCATTCTAAACATTGGGTCCTATTTACACCTGCAAAAAATGCCCTTTCGGAATCCTTTTCATGAAGGGGAAAGTTTATATTGGACCTTACGAAAAGACATTCAATGATCTCTAAAAACACGAGGTCATTGGAACTTTGTTACAACAGTACTTTATTGGATCCTTTAAAAGACTGTATTCAGTAGGTCCTCACACCCAACCATGATGGCCACCACCAGGGAATATATTAAACTAACATTAGGCACTTCTGAGGGGGGATGACACGGAGGTTCTGCCCTCCCATTCCCACATTTTTTCGACCTTTTCTCCCAATTCCCACGTTTATTGGCCACTTTTTCTCAAATCCGACATTTTTTTGGCTATTCCCATTTCCCACATTTTTACATTTTGAAACACCAATAACATCAACAATTTTATTTGCCCACATGTTCCATAGATAAAATTGGGCATAACAAGTACTTCCATCACAGGAAAATATCCTTACAAAGGAACAAATTGTTCTACAAATCCCATTTCTAAGCTGTTAATCTCCATCTTGACAGCTGTAAAAGAGGACATTCAAATATATTTTGATATTTGCTTTTCAAGAAGCGGTACTAACGAAATGTGAATGAACTAAAGATCTACTTGACATCTTGAACTCTAGATCATTTTCACACTGTAACAGCTTTTAAACTTTTGATATTTCTGCACTTATATACTACCATTTCTCAAGAACAACTGAAATCTCATAGATGTTTTCCCATAAGAACGGTGAATAGAGATATAAGTACATTGTTATAGGTAGAGAACAAACAAACGTTGTCAAATACGACAACGAATTGTAGTTTGTAATCCACAATATATTTGTAAGTTTGGAGGACTTGTATTTAACAGACTAAAGAAATTCCAATGGACATAAACTGTGCAGATTCTTTCAGCTGATATGTTTTTCAACTCTTATGAGGCTGAATAAATTGAATAAATTGAAGGGCTTCTTCAAACTAAAGGGTAAAAAATAAGACCAATCGTTTTATTTTAGCCATCGTTATACAGATGAAACTTTGTCACTATACAACCCTAGCTTTGGTGTTTTACCCTGAACTTATCAAACTAAAAGAGCTCAAAATTAAAGATTCAACAACACTTCCACATCAGCCTTATTCATTGACCATCATCTGGAAATTGACAACAGATTTAAACTTAAAACAAGGCTGTATCACAAATGCGATTACTTCACTTTTCCAACAGTCAACTTCCCCTTTCTTTTTAGCAACATTCAAACAGCACCAGCATATGGAGCTTATTTCTCCAAAACTCATTTGCTACCCAAGGGCATGTGGTCCATACAGTAACTTCCTTGATAGAGCCTGGTCGTTCACTAATTGGTCACTTAAACAAGGGTATGTTACCATGCAACTTGAAGTCATCAATGCACTGTCGACATCACAATCTTCTGGACCACTTTGGGATATTTGTTATCAAGGGGGAGGGCTTGCCATACATTATTCTTGTAAATTATGGTTGAATTTGCTTCTGTAAGTTTACAGAGGAAATAATCAAAATATGACTTTCTCATATGCGAAAATGTTAAATTAATATTCAATGCTGTCAGCCTTGTATTTTTGTCTGGAAGTTTTAAATGAGCAATCAAATGAGCAATCATTGTTAAGAAACCATCAATACATCATTCCAGTACATGTTCGTCAAATGTACTTGAAACGTTTTATAGCAACTGATAAAATAATGTTTGTCTCATTTGATGTAAGGTTAATCATTTGGTGTAAGGTTAAACAATGTTCCTCGCTAGCAGTCATATTTTAGTGGATCACAAGCAAACGAGTTATTTGTTAAAGACCTTCCAATCTGTGGTTTCAGAGGAGATGATCACAATATGATTTTTCCGTTAGGGTCTAGTGTTAAGCTAGGTATTACGCTGGCGGCCATGGATATTTGTCGTATCTAAAATAAATAAGCATACTTGGTAAAGGACTTTCCATATATTATTCAAGTACAGTTTGCATGGTTTTGGTCCAATTTGATTTGAAATCAGAACAGAATAATGAAAATAAGAGGCTCTCAAGAGCTTGTATCACTCACCTGGACCCTGACTAACACATACAGTATTTGATAAAGGATCTAGATTAAATTATGGTTCCACTTTGCCTAGGGTGTTCTTAGATGACAAGAGCCTTTACCGTGTTTAAGTTTAGTCCAACTTTGGTTCCCTCTTTTGTAGGGATCATTAAATGACTATTGTGGCCTAGTCTGGTTCCAATTGACTAAGCAGTTACAGAGGAGGAGATTTTGGACTCGGGGGAGGGGGTTACTCTCATATTTTGTACAGGGACGTGTGGCTGAGGGTGCAAAAATTGTTCCCGAATTGATACTAGATTATGATCGAAATTCAAACCCGAATAAAATACTGCCCTAAGGTATGACGCCCAGAAAAATACTAATGTGCAGCGTTATTTATTGTATCATTAGAAGAGAAGGGGCAATGGCATTTTTAATTTGTTAATTCATAATAAAATTGATATTTTTTCATAAATATTCTAGCAATATTTACACGAAATGGAAGAGACAACCCAAATTAATATCAGATGTGTTGAAAATAGACCCAATTAATATAAATTTGGAAAAATGAGCATCAAATAAATACTACAATTTGTAAAATAAGCACCTGAATTTGTCGCAGTCGTTCCCGTATACCAATATATAAGAAGTTACCCCCGGTTCTTGAAATGTGTTTACCATTAGGGTCCAATGTTAAAAATACTAGTATGCCCCCCGATGGCGGCCAGTCTAGATATAAACTGACATTAAAACACCCTTTTTTTGCAGGGGACCACCCAATGACTATTATGGCCAAGTTTGGTTCCCATTGGCTCAGCAATTTCAGAGGAGAATTTTCCCATAGAGTCCAATGTTAAGACTATGTTCCCTGGTGGCAGCCATTTTGATTATAGCACGTGCCTAAAAAAACAACATTTTTCAGGTGGTCATCTAAAGACAATTGTGTGCAAGTTTGGTTTCGATTGTCCCAAAAGTTACAGAGACGAAGAACTTTGAATGAAAAGTTTAGACGGACAACATACAAAAAGTGATGGCAAAAACTCACCCTGGCTATAGCCAAGTGAGCTTATGATGTTTTGCGACCGGGTCCAATGTTAAACTATGCTATATATTGGTGGCCATATTTGGTATGACGTACATGAGTACTTTTTGTGAAGGAGTTTCCATCAACTTTCCTGCCATGTTTGGTCAAATTTATGTCAGTAGTCAAGATGATAAAACGTAATATGCACATGTATATGTGGTGCTTGCTACATACGAAGTTTCATTAAGTGCTGCTGAGTAGTACATGTATCAGAGGAGTTGTACTGAAAAACTTTGCAACGAACAGACAGACAGGCATAACAGAAAATTTGGGATACAGGATTAACCTTATCAAGCGTCATTTTATTTTGTCCAAGAGCTGAAAAAAAATATCCATTCAAGATAAACAAGAGAATAGCATGAAGATGAGACACATTTTTAGGTTAGTGTCAATGCCCACTCAAGTCAATGATAGTGAATAAAATATGATCAAGCAAAATAGACTCTTTAGGAGGTCTTCTGCCGTTGCCTGCTAACAGATGATTCGGAAAGATTTATTACATGGGGACAATAGACTCATGTTCATTGTCCTTCATTGTCATCATTGCTGTGCTTTATGTATTTCTTGTGAGAGTAATTTTCATTTCCTTCAATAAATCTCTCTATCTACTAAATCTATAGCAAGTGATGTCTGAAAGAGCTTAACAGAAACTAGAAGATTTTACTACCCAACTTATTAGAACCCACATGAACAACCAAGAAGTTTATTTTGTTATAAAAGACCTAGAGAATACACCAACTTTTGATTTTAATTAATTTTTATTTTTAAGGTGGTTAAATTTCCCATTTCCCACATTTTTGTGATTTCCCACTTCCTTGAATTTTTTCATCATTTTTCCAATTTCCCTAAATTTTTTACCCCTTTTCCCCTTTCCCAAAACCGTGTCACCCTCCTCACTTCTGGAAGCACATTCGGATATCTTTTCATCTGAACTGGACATTTGAATCGTGTTCAATCCAATAACAGATCTATTTCTATACTTGAAAAAAGTCAATATATCTGTTAGTCCCCGAGGGTATTCACCTGCCCAGTAGTCAGTACTTCGGTGCTGACCCGAAAGCCGATTATTTTTTAAACCTTCCAATATCTAAAATTTTGTAAATTTTATTGAAAACTAAGGAGTATCTCCCTCATGCAAAGCTCTGTCCTTAGCT
>MJUU01063533.1:17887-36485 GCA_002080025.1 Modiolus philippinarum | reverse complement strand
CTAATTTTTATCTGGAGCTTCGTAACTTTCCAAGACGCATCTACAAACAAAATATTATTCTTCTACAAGTTGTAGTATCCCAGATCTGGACTCTTACAAAAACTTGAACCTAAGTCACTCATGCATGTAATGAAGGTCAAAGTGAACTAATTTTTATCTGGAGCTTCGTAACTTTACAAGACCCATCTACAAACAAAATATTATTCCTCTACAGGTTGTACAATTGTAGTATTCCAGATCTGGACTCTTACAAAAACTTTAACCTGAGTCACTCATGCATGAAATGTAGGTCAAATCCACCTATTCTATATATCAGCCTCAATTACTCTTCAAGATGCATCCATGGACAAAACATTGTCCATCTACGACTTGTTATTCAAAAGATATATGGTCTTAAAGTTGAACGGACGGACGGACGGACGAACGGACGAACGGGTAAAACGCTATATCTCCTCCCCAACTTCGTTGGGCGAGGGGATAACAAAGTTTGGTTCAAATTGGCCAAGTGGTTTCCCATGTTAAACTATGTTCCCTTCTGAAGCCCACCTTGGACGAGTTTTTTGGAAGGAACCATCTAAGGACCATTGTGACTAAGTTACTGACAGTTTTTGAGAAGAAAATCATTGAATATCTTTTCCATAGAGTCAAATGTTGAAACTATGTTCTTCGCTGGAGGCGATCTTGGATAAGGTACGGGCCTGCCGGATACAATTCTTAAAGGAGACCACCCAAGGATTACTGTAACAAGAGAAGGGGCAGTCGGAAACGAGAGCTAATCCCCTCGGCTGTTGATTGAATGTTTGTCTAGTATTATAAGCACTCATGAAAGCTGTACCATTCAAGATCTGGCTTATTACTTAAATCTGAGCCAGTCATGCAAGAAATGTAGTGACCTTATTTCAATCAGGAGCCTCATACCTAAAGCATATGCATCTACTGATGAAAGATTAATCTTCTGCAAGTTGTAGTATCTAAAATCTAGACTGTAACACAAACTTTATCCTAAGTCTGTAGGTCAAACTGACCTAATTTTTATCTGGAGCTTTGTAACTTTACAAGATGCATCTACATACAAAATATTATTCTTCTAAGAGTTGTAGTATCTAAAATCCAAGCTGTAACACAAACTTTAACCTAAGTCACTCATGCATGAAATTTAAGTCAAAATGACTCAATTTTCATCTGGAGCTTCCTTACTTTATAAAATGCATCCACATATAAAATATTATTCCTTTACAAGTTGTAGTATCCCAGATCTGGACTCTTACAAAAACATTAACCTAAGTCACTCATGCATGAAATGTAGGTCAAAGTGACCTAATTTCTATCTGGAGCTTCTAATTTTTACAAGACGCGTCTGCATACAAAATATAATTCATCTACAAGTTGTTGTATCCCAGATCTGGACTCTTAAAAAAACTTTAACCTAAGTCACTCATGCATGAAATATAGGTCAAAGTGACCTAATTTTTATCTGGAGCTTCGTAACTTTCCAAGACGCATCTACAAACAAAATATTATTCTTCTACAAGTTGTAGTATCCCAGATCTGGACTCTTACAAAAACTTTAACCTAAGTCACTCATTCATGAAATGTAGGTCAAATCCACCTATTCTATATATCAGCCTCAATTACTTTTCAAGATGCATCCATGGACAAAACATTGTCCATCTACGACTTGTTATTCAAAAGATATATGGTCTTAAAGTCGAACGGACGGACGGACAGACGAACGGACGAACGGGTAAAACGCTCTATCCCCTCCCAAACTTCGTTGGGCGAGGGGATAACAAAGTTTGGTTCAAATTGACCAAGTGGTTTCCCATGTTAAAGTATGTTCCCTTCTGAAGCCCACCTTGGACGACTTTTTTGGAAGGGACCATCTAAGGACCATTGTGACTAAGTTACTGACAGTTTTTGAGAAGAAAATCCTTGAATATCTTTTCCATAGAGTCAAATGTTGAAACTATGTTCTTCGCTGGAGGCCATCTTGGATAAAGTACGGGCCTGCCGGATACAATTCTTAAAGGAGACCACCCAAGGATTACTGTAACAAGAGAAGGGGCAGTCGGAAACGACAGCTAATCCCCTCGCCCGTTTATTGAATGTTTGTCTAGTATTATAAGCACTCATGAAAGCTGTACCATTCAAGATCTTGCTTATTACTTAAATCTGAGCCAGTCATGCAAGAAATGTAGTGACCTTATTTCAATCAGGAGCCTCATACCTAAAGCATATGCATCTACTGATGAAAGATTAATCTTCTGCAAGTTGTAGTATCTAAAATCTAGACTGTAACACAAACTTTATCCTAAGTCTGTAGGTCAAACTGACCTAATTTTTATCTGGAGCTTTGTAACTTTACAAGATGCATCTACATACAAAATATTATTCTTCTACGAGTTGTAGTATCTAAAATCCAAGCTGTAACACAAACTTTAACCTAAGTCACTAATGCATGAAATTTAAGTCAAAGTGACTCAATTTTCATCTGGAGCTTCCTAACTTTACAAGACACTCTACATACAAAATATTATTCCTCTATGAGATGTAGTATCCCAGATCTGGACTCTTACAAAAACTTTAACCTAAGTCACTCATGCATGAAATGTAGGTCAAAGTGACCTAATTTCTATCTGGAGCTTTTAATTTTTACAAGACGTGTCTGCATACAAAATATTATTCATCTACAAGTTGTTGTATCCCAGATCTGGACTCTTAAAAAAACTTTAACCTAAGTCACTGATGCATGAAATATAGGTCAAAGTGACCTAATTTTTACCTGGAGCTTCGTTACTTTCCAAGACGCATCTACAAACAAAATTTTATTCTTCTACAAGTTGTAGTATCCCAGATTTGGACTCTTACAAAAACTTTAACCTAAGTCACTCATGCATGAAATGTAGGTCAAAGTGACCTAATTTTTATCTGGAGCTTCGTAACTTTCCAAGACACATCTACATCCAAAATATTATTCCTCTTCAAGCTGTAGTATCCTAGATCTGGACTCTTACAAAAACTTCAACCTAAGTCACTCATGCATGAAATGTAGGTCAAAGCGACCTAATTTTTATCTGGAGCTTCATAACTTTACAAGACGCATCTACATACAAAAAAGTATTCCTCTACAAGTTGTAGTATCCTAGATCTGGACTCTTACAAAAACTTTAACCTTAGTCACTCACACATGAAATATAGGTCAAAGTGACCTAATTTTTATCTGTAGCTTCGTAACTTTACAAGACTCATCTACAAACAAAATATTATTCCTCTACAGGTTGTAGTATTCCAGATCTGCAGCCCTTTTCACAAAAAATCTTACGATAAAAAATAGTCGTAAGTCTTTAACATTTCATATAAACTTACGATTAAAATTTGTCGTAAGATTTTTTGTGAAAAGAGCTGCTGGACTCTTACAAAAACTTTAACCTGAGTCACTCATGGATGAAATGTAGGTCAAATCCACCTATTCTATATATCAACCTCAATTACTCTTCAAGGTGCATCCATGGACAAAACATTGTCCATCTACGACTTGTTATTCAAAAGATATATGGTCTTAAAGTTGAACGGATGGACGGACGGACGAACGGGTAAAACGCTATATCCCCTCCCCAACTTCGTTAGGCGAGGGGATAACAAAGTTTAGTTCAAATTGGCCAAGTGGTTTCAGAGCAGAACATCTTTGTATGAAAAGATTAAGGACAGAGGACAGACGCCAAGTGATGGTAAAAGCTCACCGTGGTATAGCCAAAAGGTTATTGGATAAAAAGGTTATTAGATATTTTTTTCAAAATCACATCGTATGTAGAGCTTGCCATGCTGATCACTTTTACTCATGTCAGATTTTTTATATTTGTATTGCTGTTTTTGAGTTATTTGCCAAAACCAGCAATTAACTTCCATGTGTTATTTTTAGTAATGGCCGCCATGTTGTTCAGTCCTCAGACTAATTGAACACAATTTTGAATCTAGACTCAGTAATGATTCAGGCCATGTTAGGTTAAAATTGGCTCTGAGGTTTCAGAGAAGATTTTTGAAAACGTTTATGACAACAGGATAAAGGAAGACAGACACAGACCGACATCCAGTGATGACGAATAGCTCATATGGCATTTAAGGGGTAGACACGTACCTGGGGTATGGGGAGATAACTCTTTATTTTCACTTTTCTGTAACTTAAACAAATAAATAGGTCTGATCAAAATTTTGAACTTGCAATTTTTTTTTCCACACAGCAAATAAATTTTCATTTTGTCATGGAAACAATCACAAAACATCGAGTTACTCTTAACAAGTGCCTTTACTTCACATTTTATGAAATGATATCTTAAAATAACGGAAATATTTCATTTAATGTCAGATATCTTGCAAGGGAGATAATTTAAAGCATAAATTCGGCAATTATATTGATTTTTGCAAACTTTATTCAAATCTAGAAACATCTGAACGGTAGAATTTTCTAAAAGTATGTTATATGTTGCATATACCGGTACTAGTTTTATTTCTATTATCAGTTTTTGATGAAAATTAAATGACTGAGTTTTTTACAAGAAAGGTTGAATACTGATCAAAATAGAGTTAAATTTCCAGCCTATACTATCCAGAAAACCAAAATATTTCAGTTCAAACTATTAAAATTAAGTATCATTATCCAAACTTACTTTTACACGTTTATACAACAGAATTTGCATTTGAAATAATTTTATATCAAATAACAATTTAATTAGAGCTAATTTTATACAATAAATTCAAGTTCCGAATGGGCCATATAATATAAGGAGACAGGATATCTTTGATGACCACTTGACAGAAAATGGGACGGTAAAAATTGTTGAAAACTGCTTAAACTCGACATGAACATGTGTAGTCTTTATGCTGAAAATATGAAAAAAAATAAACAAGTGGAAAATTTTAGGCTTCCCCAGGTCTACCCCCTTAAGGCCAAGTGAGGTAAAATTCAAAGTATCAGCAAACAGGATGTGGTACCACAACAACCTAAAAATGTTTCTAAGGATTCTCATCATTTCTAAGCTTGAAACCAAATTTCAAATCATTCTACTTGAAACATCAAGCCAATAAAATCTATGATAGAAAAAAATTTAAGGTAAATGTACATATGGAAGTACTAAGTAAAAAGTATAGAACACAATCATCTAGATGCAAGGCCCTAATTACAAAGTAAATGTGAATGCATAAACATGATAAATGAAAACTTGAGTAATTTCTTTTCATTTTATTGAAAATCAATGAATTAAAATGACAACATAACAATAAACATTAATTTTTAACAATATTCATGACCTAACTTTTAAACTATAGGTACTGTGGCCTTGGGGGTCAAAAATGATACAACCACTCCCCAATGGAGTAGAAGATCCCAGATATAATTTGTCACAACAATGGTTTTAATTCCACAATTCCATTGTGTACTAAATATTTTGTGAAATTTGTCTGGCAATCCTGAAATCGCTACTTGTTTTATACGACATCATTCTATTAAGCTTGCATGCAAAATTTCAAGTTGCAGTGATGAGTAGTTACTGAGAAAACTGTTACGAAAATTTTCTACTATTGACAAAAGATCTCTAAAATTAACCTAGACGGTAAACAGGAAGTTGATGTCTGGTAATCCTGAAATTGCTACTTGCGGTACAGGACATCATTTTAAACTTGCATGCAAAATATCAATGTGCAGTGATGAGTAGTTACTGAGAAAACTGTTCCGAAAAATTGTTTGCTATCACAGACAGACAGATGGACAGAGTGATTCTATTATACCTGAACTTAGTTTGTGTATAAATATGAACATAGTTCAGGGCAAAAAATAAAAATAAAAAAAAACAAGCACCAAATTTAATTCATACTTCTCTTCTGAACTTTTCAATCTCTTAAAACTTTGTTTGTCCGAAAAATGTTACTTAGTTCGATTAGAATTGGCTTCATTACTTTATAGGATATCTTTGAGCATGTTACTCCCATTGGGCCCAATGCTCAACATTGTTCCCGATTTCAACCATTTTTTTCTGTTATGTGGACTTACTCAACACATTTTCCAAGGGGACCAACTAAGGTCAGTTGTGTCCAATTTTGATTCCAACTGGCCATATAGTTTCACAGATCTTAGAATGTATTTTCTTTAAAATTCTAATGTTAAATTTAGTCCCAGCTGGCAGCCATCTTGTATGAGGTATGAACTTGTCAGACCAACTATCTATAGGAGACCACCAAAGTACTACTGTGACCAAGTTTGGTTCCAATTGGCAGTGTAACTTCAGAGAAAAAGATCTTGGAATGATTTCCTATAAAGTACAATGTTAAACAATGTTCAATACAAGCAGCTATCTTTAATGGCAGGCACACTTCCCGCAGCAATATAAATGGATATCAGACTACCAAAGGATTACTGTCACCTAGGATTTGGTGGCCAACATCTTTACCTCTATTTTTCAGCTCATTAGAAGTATTGCATTTCCTTTAAGACCCCTCACCCAAATCTTAGATTGATATGACAAAACAAACTGCTATTAGATTTTATTGACAAATTTCAAATATGTGATGCAAATGTTGCTTTTGACATGCTGAATAATTAAGTTGCTTTAACAAAGCGTCTATCTCTGAACGTTGTTGAGATATAACACAAAATAAGAAAAAAACACACAAAAGAAAATATAGCCACAAGTCCAATTTTGGACATGACATAAGAGCTTTCAATGCTTAGCATCTTAAAAATTGAACTTTGCCTTTTTGTCTTACAAAATGAAAAATAAGAAAATTTATAAAACAAGAGGCTCTCAAGAGCCTGTATCGCTCACCTGGACCATGGCGAATACATAACTTCAAATAAACTTATATGTTAAAGGGTCTCATTTTCAATCTAAGTAAATAAACATTTATGTTGTATGATCCAACTTTAATTTTCCCGATTGCATGCCATCTTGGATAAGGGATGGATCTGCAGGACACAATTTTAAAGAAAATTCAGTGTTGTGCCAAAGTTTATTTCCAACTGGCCAAATGGTTTTAAAGAAGAAGATCTTTGAATGTACTATATTAAACTATGTTTCCCATTGGTAGCCAATTTTCATAAGGAGCAGACTTGAAGGACATCTGTTTTGAAGGGACCATCTAAGATACATTGTGACCAGCCAAGTTGTTTCAGATAAAAAAATTCTTTGTTTGCTCTTTCCATACAGGCGAGTAATAAATTAAGTTTCCTGCAGATGGCCATTTTGGATGACGTTTAGGCATAAAAGTCACAATACATTATATATTATCATTGGCTAAAGAGCTAACATCGTGAGTTAGGCTGCAAGTAGAAATCTATTATACAGTAAGGCGGAGCCGCACCGTATAATAGATTTCTACTTGTAGCCTAACTCACAATGTTAGCTCTTTAGCCGATGATAATTTTTTTGTCTTCTATGTGAAATTTCCACGAGTTTCTTTTAGATTATCATTATATTATAGCCTCATTCCTGACGATGAAGGTGTCTATTTATCACACACATTAGTGCGAGCTATAAATAGTCATGTTTATAACTTAGACAATTATAGGTGATTACTGATTTTTAAATTATGTACACGTTATATGTACCACTGTTAAGAAATAAAACATTTTTAATACATCAGCATGATAATTAGCATTACGATTGAAACAAATCAGTTATAGTAATACACAAATAAATATAACCTTTCAATCAGTTGCAGGGGGTGTGTCTTTCGGGGGAACTGTTTACACATACGTACGAGAAATACAGTGTCATTTCGTGAGGAATATGAGTTTAAATTTTTTCCTGCACATTGCTTTTGTATCAATTTCACAAAACAAGGTAAATAATTACTTTCCAGTACGACAGCATGTGAAATAAAAATCGGAAACAAGTTGTACGAAAATCACCCTGTGCAAGCCTCAAATAACCCACGTGGTTGCGTTGTTAAACGCATCAACAACGGAGTACAATAACTTTTCGCGAAAAAAACACAGTAAGAATTGCAGGAACCAATCAACGTTTACAAAAAACGCCACAAAGAAGACAAATGTATATTAAAGTAAGCACCTCATAAGCATCATTAATGCCAAGTTCTGTTCAAATCCATCCAGTGGTTTTCAAGGTTAATTTCATCAACTGCTCACTAAAGACTTTATTCACTAATAATTTTAACATTAAGCAATCTATGAAATTGAACAACTACTTCAACATTCATGTCAGCAGATGCCACATTGATTAAAACACTAAAATCCCCGTAAATACACAATATGCTAATATAGGAAAATCATTATGATATGAAATAAGGTAAAGATTAAGAAAGTATTTTTGCAAAAAAATGCCGAAATTTGCACAAAAACACTGTTTTTGCTCTTAATTATGGAAGAAATAATTTTTTTAATGAAGTGATAGCAGGGAATTTCTCTAAAGCTTAAAGAGAAAAGTTAATCAAAGAAGATTTGAACACAGAATTTAAAGGGAAATAACCAATAAACCATATGGCATTGGAAAAAAAATGATGAAAAACGGCCAATAAATCATACACAGGCCTTTGGATTTTCTTCAAAATTTCAGAGTATATAGATCTTGATATGCTGAACATTTTTTTTAATTTACACTTAACCTCTATCTGTTACAGTTTTTGAAATAAAAAAACATAGGTAATCAACGATTACAAAGTTCGCCTCGTTGTGGCACTTTGTCGCAGCAACCAAATTTTGCCTGGATGCTGACCTACCATCAGAGATGCATGCAAGTGCAAGGTTAGATGATCCTACCATGTACAGTGACTGAGATCTGAACTCGGACGTGAACTTGAATGTAAGTCACTCAAGCGGAAAATATAGGTCAAAGTGACCTAATTTTGCCGGGATGCTGACCTCCCATCAGAGATGCATGCACATGCAAGGTTAGATGATCCTACCATGTACAGTGACTGAGATCTGAACTCGGACGTAAACTTGAATGTAAGTCACTCAAGCAGAAAATATAGGTCATAGTGACCTTATTTTGCCTGGATGCTGACCTACCACCAGAGATGCATGCACATGCACAGTTATATTATTGTACTATGCATAGTAACTGAGATATGAATGTAAATTTGAATGCAAGCCACTCAAGCGGAAAATATAGGCCAGAGAGACCTAATTTACTTGGAGGCTGTGAGTTAGCCCAAGATGCACCTGCATGCAAAGTTTGATGACCCTACACTGCATAGTTACTAAGATATATACCCAAATGCGGACGCGGACGCGGACACGGACGCCGGGGGTACTCCAATAGTCCCCCTCAACTTCTTTGAGGCGAACTAATAAAAAATGCACAAATTTGGAAAAATTTACGGAAAAAGGGCTACAACTCTCAGACAGGTTTTCTGATTTTCTTAAAAATTGCATAGCAGATAGATTTCGGCAATCTAACGATTTTACTCCTGTCAGATATTTGATATCTGCAACGGTTTTTGAGTTATTTGCCAAAAACAGCAATTTACCCCTATGTTCTATTTTTAGTAACAGCAGCCATGTTGTTTGGTTTTTAGACTCCTCTGATACAATTTTGAAACTACATACCCTGGTGATGATCCAGGCCAAGTTTGATTTAAATTGGCCCAATAGTTTCAGAGGAGAAGATTTTTGAAAAAAGTTGACCGACGACGGACACCAAGTGATGGCAAAAGCTCACCCTGGCTATAGCCAGGTCAGCTAAAAATTGTATGAAAAGGGCAATTACTTTGTAATGGTTTTCAAATTTTCTTCATATTGCAGGAAGATATTGTCATGTATGGAAGTATGTAAGTGCCATCAATTTTGTAAAGATGTCAAGATAATTTATCATGATATTTAGATTTCTAAGTTGACATGGCGTGATACTTATCATGCTAACTTGACATTTTAACTTACACGAAGTCGACTTAACCAGATAATTATCATGATAATTTAAATAATAAGTTGACATAATTATCTTGTTTTCTTACTAAAGAGTCGTGATAATGCTNAAAAAAATAACAACCTGGTAGATGATTCATGCCAAGTTTGATAATGACCAAGTAGGGATGATGGATGCAAAGTGAAGGTGAAAACTCACCCTCTCTATAGCCAAACGACTTTAAACTAAGGATGAAAAATGACCAGTGAGCAAAAAAGAAACCCATTACACCAGTTAATGATATACTGTCAACATCTTCTTATTAGTTGATAATTTATTTTCAATAAGCTTATGAGAAAGAAAAACTCCCGAAATTAAATTTCATTAAGAGTTAGGCAGAAAAAGAATTTGGGTGAAAAAGATTGATGTGAAATTGACTTAAAGTAATGCTGCAAAATTAACCAAAAAATACTACTACAGTTATTAGTGAATAAACCTAACCTAATGATTCATGGAAAAAAAATGACACAAAAATCAGCAAGTTCATAGTAATAGAAGCCCTATCAGATGTTTGAATGTCCAAGTTTTCAGTGTAAAAGGATATCTTTAATGGACTAAGCTGGCAGGTTATATAAATTACCTTATATGGCTAAGGATATCTTGTGAATCTAGTCATTTTGTTAAACTCCTTCAGGTAAGTCCTTTTCCCATTAGGCTTCTGAGATATATGAAAAACAGTTTATTTTGGAGATTTATGACAACTTATTTGTTCCCTCATACAACAAATTAACAATTTTAGTAAGTCGTTGTGGAAAATTTACAGTATTAGGTTTAATAAGCTCTTTACTTTTAGGTTCTTTTGCAGAGGTAAAACCAAACTCAACATCATTTTCATAATTCTCAATGACCCCAGACTTCTGAATTAAATCTCGAAATCCTGATTTGGCTAAATATTGTTCATAAAAATCCTTTTCTGCATATGAACAATCTCCTGGACATTTATCAAAGTTCAATGCTAACCACACAGCAATGATAGTGCTCTGTCTTACTATACTTATGTCATCAAATATTTCAAATGCACCGTTCTGAGAAAGTAAAATATCTTCTTTCACATTGTAAAAGTTAATGAACATGTATCCACCTGAAACAAGAAAGGATGGAACAAAATAATTTTTCAGGTCTTTGTTTTCTTTTGTAACTAAATAAGCATTCACAATTGTTTGGCTGATGATCTGATTAAATGATTTTTCTGGTTTAATCACAAGCAGTTTGCTTCCATTCTCATCAAGTCCACTATCTTGATCACTTAAAACATGTAGTTTACTAAGATATTTTTTATCCTCTACAAAAGAACTCCAAACACTCCCTGAATCATCTTCAGAACCTTCCAGTTTGACCTTTTTGGTTGCTGGTTCCTCTTGCCCATCTTCATTCCTAGTAGCAACATTAACAACACATCTTGCATTCTCACTTCTTATCATCATATCTGCACTACCATGCCACAGCTCTCTACAACCTTAAAGAAGAACAACATTAAAACTCTAAAATAAGAATTATAAAGTATTTATCAGTATGTGCTGACATGACGAATTTTGGCCCTACATGCCCTATTAGCAATTTCCAACAGAAAACTAGAAGCTGACCATGCTGACCTGAGGCAGTCTAAATTGCTCTCCTTGTTATCAACTGACTTGTTAGTATTTGATTCAACACACATTCTAGACTACAGGTTCATATGAGTGAGCCTCTATTGCTTACTTGGTTTCTTAATTGCTTCATTGTAGTGGTATTTAATTGGACACGATGATTCTTGAATTCATTTAAGTGTTAGTAATGGTGGAGGCCACATTTATTAGTAGAGGTTATCAATATATTAAAACAGTTCACAAATAGAAACCATTTACAATCTTTAAGGCCCTTAGGGCTGTTACAGTTAAAGATACAGGCATGGGGGGGATTATAATTATTTATTATAATATTGGTGGATATCTAAACTCGGGCAATAAAATTGGGTCCATCCAATAAATGTGTCCTACCTGACCATCTTGACCAATGAAATGCAGTAATGTTGTGACTGATTCATTGTTTGCTTCTATATATCAATAACTGGCAGATCTTTTGTAAAAAGATGACAAAATGCTACATTGTATATGAATGTACACAAACATGTACACAGTATTTTGTCAGTTGCTGTCCACATTTGATGACATTGTGTTTTCTCTAACACAGAAGCTGAAAAAAATATACACGTCATAAACTGACAGTGGGGACAGATTTATTGAATTGGTTCTATACAGACAAAGTTGTAAAAAACTACTATGGGTCAGAATGCCTTCCCTAGGCACCTTGCATTTTTAACGGAACCGGATTATTATATTTTTTTTTCTTTTAAGGTACATGTAATTTCTTTAATATGGTTGTTGAGTATTCCAAATGTTTGATTTTATCTGCACTGAAAAGACATAGTTGTCAATATGAAGAACGTACAGAATTGTATTTTGTTATTCTACTAAAGTTTTACAGCAATACACAATTTTTGCATTTCTTATTTTTGAATTGTTTGTAGAAATTTCAATTTTTTGTTGTTGTTGTTGAAACAGTGGTGATGGCAGTACATCTGTTTGATGGTGATTTGGTATATCTCAAGAGTCATAATTCTCAAACAAGCAGAAATGTGGCAATCATTGCTGCAGTCAAGGAAGTGGCAAAACTTTTATTGTAATGAAGTCAAGATTAACACCCCAAGCTTACACAATGTGTAAGATTCATCGACGTGAAATGTCTACATTGTATATCAGAGGTGAAAACCTGACAAATGTATACAATGTTGTCTTTGCACGACGGTAAGTCAATGAAATGTAGACAGCTTGGGGTGTAAATCTTAATTAATTTCGGTAAACTGAAAGTTTTGCCACTTCCTTGACCACAGCAATAATTGCAGCCACAGTTTTCAGTAATAAACTACAATGTATGAGCAGTGTATAATAGCTGGGTCATTGTGACCTACATTTAATACTTGTGGTTCTCTAAGTTAGTCTAGTTTTCACATGTGTCCATGATGACCACATCAGGACAAAATCTCCTATAAGAAGACTAATAATCCGCCAACCTCATCCTGTTTAGTGAGTCTTATATAAAGGACTTTCATATTAATATAGGCTTACCATAATTTGTATTGCCTATTTTCACTTGTGTTTTGCAGAATGGACATTCAGGTTTAACTTTTGCTCTGTAACATTGTTCATCTAAAATCACTTCTCCTTCTGCTAAGAGTGGGGAGAATAAATGGCAAGCCAAGACTGCCTGAATTTCAGCTTCACATAATTCCTCAGTTTCATCATTCAATTCTTCGATGCCACACCTATTCTTCAGTTCTTTTAAACACTTTAAATGATGTCCACCATCTAAAAAATAGTGTAAAAACCATATAATCCAACTATATGTGTAACTAATATGTATCTGTCTTTTTTTTTATGAAAATGACACACAGATATTACAAAGATGAGCTAAAATCACATTAATCAAAATTGTCTTACTAGCTCAGAAATGTACAAGTCAAATATTAATTTTATTGCTAATTTGCTTAATTTTCAATTGTTTCAGAGAGTCGATGATTCTATTATCACTGCTCGGATGGATTTCTAAGCTTGTATTGTATCTCATACTATCAAGCTTGATGCAATACAAATAGAGAATTCCATACTCCAAAAACAAATTACTAATACTGCCAGTATATATTTCTCCAAGACAAGGTGTTTTCTGGCCCTATATATCTACCAGATTTAGATGATGTTCATAAAACTGAGTTTTTTTGTCCAGGCACAAGAAATAACCCCACATTCCAATATTTTTCATGATGTCCCAAATATGAAAGATAAATAAATGAAAAATCATACTCCATTAAGGGGGTTCGCTACTCCATTTGAAAATAAATAGGATTTCAAATAAATATGATTTTTCGTTAGAACATTAAAAAAGAAGTAATTTCAGTGAAAAATATTCATAGGTTGATGATCTCGTTTTTGAGATTTAAGTGATTGAAAATTTGGCGGGAAACTAAACTCCTCAGATTTTTCATAGGATTAACATTCACAAGGTTTGACCATCAATGAATGTGACAGAATAAATAGAATTCAATGAATTTTTTATAAAATGCTCACAAAGATGTATAAAATGAAATTATGGAAAAAAATAAGGGGGTCAATGGGCAAAAAATTATAATGCTTTTAAATGGATAAAACCAGAGGATTCCGAAAATCTGACAGAAATCCCAAAACATGAGGAGCGAACCTCCTTAAGTCTTCTCAGTGACTAAGAAAGTATCTAAATTTCAAACAGGTGTAAACTTACTGCAGAATATGATAAAAAGGGTGTATGGACATGATGGAATACTTTGTCCATGCTGGTAAAGTAGGAAGTTATTTCTCTTTGAAGGGTTGACCAAGGAACACAAAATACCACCATCAATTCTAATGTTTCTGACACACTGCTAAGAGTTATCTCCCATGAACAAAAAGATATTTTGAATACTTGTATTCTAAATTTATAGGAAACTATTATTAAAGACTCCACACTTTAAAGAAGCTATTGAATAGATGAATTATTTTATGAGGATTGATATATATAGCCTCTGGGAGTTCACATGATATTGAATTGGGTGAATATTGAAAATATTATTATTAACATGATTAATGGGATTGCTGAACAAAAATTTTAGAAAAAATTAAATATGCTTCAATAATTTGTATGGTATTTGCTGAATCAAATGAAAAATAAATCAAACAAATTGCTTTTGTTTTATCTTAAAATCAAAGACAAGTTATTTCCATATATGAAGTCAGCACGCACATTGAAAATGAGTCATTTTATGACAAAACAAACAAGGGATATTTTTCGTTTTTTGTGATTAAAAATTATATTTCAATTGTCATTTAAGAAGACCACAAACATAAACTACTATAAGAATATATCGGCAAAAAGTTCGCAATCATGAAAAATTATATCTTTACTCTATGTTTCAACTGAATTCTGAAAGCTGACTTTTAATGAACATTGGCAACATTAATTTAGTGTGTTATTTTCAAAAAACTTTACTTGTTTTTCGTTTTGTTTGCCTCATACCCTCCTTAACACTTCAACAATTAAGTTGATGCCAAACAGAGAATTAAATTGGTTTAGCCTAATAAACATTTCTAAAAACATTTATTAGGTCATTTATGGAGAGTCTTTTAATATTCATAGTACAGTACGTAGCGAACTGTCATTATATTTTACTTTATTTTATGTGTCCAGGGTATTGTAAAGAATATATGAGTGTTTGTGGGTGTGTTTATGCATATGTGAGTGTACATGTATTTGTGCGCATACCAAGTATGTGTAATGTAATAAGGTTGGTGATCATTGTAGGTAGATCAAGCTTTTTTGTTTCTCTATTTTGAAGAAAACTGTCATGTTTTTTTTAATCATCAAATACGTAGAAAACCCTGTTTGGAATGTTCTTTGTCTAAAAAGCAGTCATTTGACCCATTTCGAGTTTCTAGAGTTACCTTCCCTGATTAAAAATAAGCGGCTGTCAAGGGTAGTATAACGGAAGGGTTGCAGAAAAAATAATATAACTTCAGTTTGGAGAATGTCTGGTTCAAATCAATTTGGTATAATGTTGATACAACCCCTGGGTACAATCCAACATACTTTTCATGACGATCACCTTAACAGGTAATCGACAGGTAAATGTTAACTGCATTTAAAGATAACAAGATGTGATGGTGACTTAATCAATAAACATGTGTACAACAGACCTGGGGTAATTGAAAAATGTAATTGTAATTGACTCTAATTAATAACATTTTCTGATGTAATTGAATGTAATGTGTAATTGAGAGAAAATTCAATTACATGTAATTGTAATTTAATTAATTACAGGACTGAAAAAACATGTAATTACAATTACATTTTCAATTACTTGTGAACAAGTTTGATTTACATGTATTTTGAAATTTCTTTGTATAAATTCAAAGACTTTTATTTTAGATAACATCTTAAGGCAAAAGATAGAGAAAATGTTCTCAATACTTTTGTAATATTTCTACTTTATACATTATCACCTATTTTAAAATAATAGTAATATATGCATTTACAAATGACAATGTTAATTTTTAATACTAAATTCAAGGACTATCATATACTTGGATGTATAGTCAAAAATTGAAATTTAAAACACATGCTACATGTACATCAGAAAAGGGGCTAATTTTGTTTGTCAAACATTACTTTTTCGTGTCTTCTGTGGGATTGGGTAGTTATGTTTTTAAGAATATATTTTCCACTTGAATTCCACAAAATCAATATGGGAATTTTAGGGCAAAATGCATACATTAACAATTATATCAATGACATCCAACTTCGTTACTCAAATAAGGGTTTAATAAATAGTTAGCTAAAGGTGTTGAGAACCTGAAAATTGAAATTTCAAGTAAAATTGTTGAAACCTTCCAATATATTGGAATTATTTTGCAGGAACACAACTAATTTTATTTCATAATTTTTTACCAATAGTTATTTAATGCAAGGGTTGGTTTCACGCAATTTATTGTCTTAAACTCATGTGACAGTTTGAATTTATTTAACCAAATGTACTGGTATTTGTTCTCTCTTTTTTTTTTATATATAAATAGCATTTTGATGCATATTCATTACCATGTTCATGCTCCTAAACACCAAGCATTTTTCAAATTATATATTACTATTCCACATATACACAGTCACTAATCATGAGTTGTTGATATGAGTGACAGTAAATTAAGAGAAATATTATCTAATTCATTAATTGACATTTCCTGTCCTCAAAGGTAAATTACTACACATATTTAGAGTGTAAATGTTGTATAAACATACTAATTTGCAGCAATCAAATTTTACCTATCAAAACAAAATGTCACAATTTAAAGGTTTTAATTGATTTAAAAACAAAATAATACATTTTAATACTAAGATAAATCAACACGTCAAATTATGTTAATTTTCTTTCTTTTTTAAATAATAAAACGGATGAATATATATATATAATGGTTTAGTGTTTGAAAAATATCTGATAAATATGAAAAGTGTATTAACAACATTATGTGAAATTCGATATCTTTCTGCTCAAAACCACAGAAATCATATACGAGTTAGAATGTTCCGTTTCTCTCTTACCAAACATAGAATACAAAAAAACTGTTAATTTTTTGTAGATTCATCAAGAAATACATGAATACTTCATGATGAAAATGAAAACCAACAAAAAATAACATTAATGTTTTTTTGTGAACATTAACTTATCAATTTTTCAGTTGGGACCAAAGAAAAGGGCAACTGACAGATGCAGTAATTTGATTATAACCATGATCTATAGTTTAGATCCCAATTTTGAAAAGTTAATGGAAATATAAGTTAGCAGACCCAAAATATCTGTTTTCCTGTAGATTTTACCTTTCATCAAAATTGCTTGTTGAAAATTGTCCTTGGGTTTCGCCCTTTAAAGTTTGTATCATATCATACAAATCATATGAAGTGCCACATTGAATGTAATTTGTAATCTAATTAATTACTTTCCTAAAGTAATTGTAATTTAATTAATTACAACAAAGAAAATGCTGTAATTGTCATTGTAATTTAATTGAGGAAATTTGGAATGTAATTGTAATTTAATTAATTACTTTTCAAAGTAATTGACCCCAGGTCTGCTGTACAATAGCAACAAAAGTAGTTAATAAACAGTCAAGGGTTAATATTATACAAACTATTAATACATTTGAATGTCTAAAAGTGAAAATAAAACAGTAAGGGAATACACAAGAAAAAGACAATAAGATTAGTGAGAACAAGTGAAAAGGACGATTGAGCCTGGTATTGAGCCTGGTACCTTAAAACATAAAAATGCAATGAATAACTAGAGGCTCAGACACTGAGCCTGAATCGCTCACATGACAAAATGCTTCTATGCCATGCATGACCAAAAATATGTTAATTACCAATGGGTCTAATATTTAGCTAAGTTCTCAATTAGCACCCGTGTTTTTGTCTTATCCTATTCATGCTATTGGAATGAGTAATTTTTGCAAATGACCTTCTATACATTTAGTTGAATTTGCTTAAATAGTTTCAGAGAAGATGATGAAAAGCATGGCTTTCTCATTCCTGGCTCCAATATTAAACTATGTTCTGCAGTGGAGGCCATGTTTTTTACCGGATCAAAATGAATTGAGTATTTTTGTAAAGTACTTTCCATACATCATTCCTCTAAAGTTTGGTTGAATTTGTTTCAGAGGTTTCATAGGAGAAGATAAAAATGTGATTTTCCCATAGAGTCCAATGTAATACTATGTTCCATGCTGGCGGCCATGTTTTCTATCGGATTGTAATGAAATGAGCAATCTTTGTACAGGACTTTCCATACATCACTCATGTAAAGTTTGGTTGAATTTGCTTCAGTGGTTTCAGAGAAGATAAAAATGTGATTTTTCCCATAGGGTCCAATGTTAAACCTAAGTTCCACGCTGGCGGCCATGTTTTGTATCGGATCGGAACAAAATGAGTATTCTTTGTCAAGGACCTTGAGAACATCATTCCTGTAAAGTAAGGTTGAATTTGCTTCAGCTGTTTCAGAGGAAAAGACGGAAATGTGATTTTTCCCATAGGGTCCAATATGGCACGCGATAGTAACAAAAATGCGGTATACCTAGTATTTCGAACGAAAACTAGGG
>MJUU01063532.1:0-14245 GCA_002080025.1 Modiolus philippinarum | reverse complement strand
CTGGTTAACACATATGTAATACGAGATGAATGCCCGGAGGGAAAATGGAAAAAAAAATTGTCAGTAACTGTACATCGGTAAAAATATTAAACAAAATCAATAATTGAAGTAAATGGATGTTTCGTTAAGAATTATATCTGTAATTTAAAATGGTGTTTTTAAAAATATAACAAATTTCAGTGTGTTAAAGAATTTAAATCATCCCTATAGAAATCAAGTCTTAATTTTCAAGCTGGATTTGATCTTTTGCATCCAGAAACGTTCTTTTGCTTGTCGCTTTGTCTCATTCCAAGATTTATTTTGGTCAATGGCGACAACTTGCATGTCTGTCCAGCTATGTCCAATGCTGTTGAAATGGACAGCTGTAGCCTGTGTTAATTCTTTTTTCTGTATGTGATTACGGTGTATATTAATGCGGAGATTTAGTGAGTTCTTTGTTTCACCGATATATTGTTGTTGACATACCGCACATGTAATCAAATGAATTACATTTTCAAATTTACAGGACAAATTAGCGAAGATTTTGTAATTCTCGCCAGTTGCTGTGCTCTTGAACGTCGATGTTGTGGAACTGTGTTTGCACAAAAGACAACGTTTGTCTTTGCAGGTCTTAAATTGTCCTATTTCTGTTGATTTGAGTTTGGCTTTAACAAGCATATCCTTCAAGTTCATGGGTCTGCGAAATGATATAAGTGGTGGTTCGGGGAAAAGGGCTTTCATTTTAGGTGACACATGCAGGACTTTCATGCATTCACGTGATAGCTGATAAATCTGTGAGTTGCGGATGGAAAGTCGTAACGAATGGAATACGTGAATTTCTTTTCTTTTTATTCCTGTATTGCAACAACTGTTTGCGTTCTAATGTTGAAACCTTTTCAATTGTTTTTTGCACTTTGTGTGCTTTGTAACCTCTATTAACTAAATGGTCTTTTAGTTCTTTAGTCCTCTTGTTGAATGTTTGGTCATCCGAACATATCCGACGAAGTCGGGTGGAGAGACTATAAGGGATTGCATCGACACAGTGTCTTGGATGACAACTGCTCGGTAGCAGATATGCGTGCGTATCGGTAGGTTTAGTGTGTAGATCAAAGCTTATTTTTCCATCGGCAAGTGTTGAAGTAGTGTCGAGGAATACATTTGAAATTTCCAATATGTTGGCAGTTAATTTGATCGATGGATGGTAACTGTTTAAAAATTCGATAAATTCGTCAAGATGTTGTCTAGTGTCTGTCCATTTCATTTCAATGTCATCAATAAAACGGAACCAACTATAAGGCTTGAAAGGAGCTTCCTGGAGCATACGCTTTTATAAATCGCCCATGAATATATTGGCATAAGATGGAGCTACTCGCGTTCCCATAGCAGTCCCATTAACTTGAAGAAAATTTTCATTGTTAAAAACAAAGTTGTTACGTTTTTTCCCATTTTCCCTCCGGGCATTCATCTCGTATTACATATGTGTTAACCAGCGTCCAGAATGTAGTTCTGAATAGTTCGTTTAGATTTACTTTTGTACATAGTTTTTGTTTGATTTTATTTTTGTTTTTATTGTGTTTTGATAAAGACACGGATAGTTGTCGAAATATCAACTGAATTAATTGTGTACTGTTCACTTACGTCTATTGTTTGTTTTATTTTATTTTTTTCTCACAAAGTGTGTATCCTTCCGGATCCAGTACGTCTGGAATTTCTGTGTTGTTGCTTTGTTTATAGAGGTTATATATATATATATATATATATATATATATATATATATATATATATATATATATATATAAGATAACCTCGTTTTAAGTAGTGATCCTCGCGACAGCTTTCAAGTGCACTTGAAGTTCACTAGTGAACGCAATAATACCTGTCATGGAATAGCTACCTATTCCAAAGGAGTGAACTTCGCGACAGCTAAGAGAACGCGAAGTGCACTTGAAAAGTGAACTTTAAGTTCACTTTAAGTGCACTTTTTGGAACGTTGCGTCTGCACCCATCTGTATATTTAATATTACTGATTATTCGGATTTCGTTTGGTGTTATGCATTTTAAACACTTTTTGAACTTATGGATTGCCTTTGTGTGGGTTCTAGTGCTGCTGATGAGGAATAAATTTCCGAAATGGCCATACAGCTCATTAAAATTATTGCAGTTGGAGTTAACATATGTTTTATGGTCTCATGTTCATTTACTCCATATCCTTTCGTAAAATATTCGGATAAGACATACATTGCCGAAATATTTGAATTCTTCGAATGTAACATATACTGCCGAAATATTTGAATTTTTGGGGGATGAAATATATTTGGCTAAAATATTTGAAATCTTTGGATGAAACATAAATTGCGGAAATACTTGAATTCTTCGGATAAGACGTATATTGCCGAAACATTTGATTTTTTTTAAGATGAAACATACATTGCAAAATTCAGTTTCGTATAAGAATTAACATTACATTATGTGAATTCTTCAGATCAGACATCGTTTTTAATTCTATTTTCAGATGCATATATTATTGAATTAGATATGTGAATTTTTGAGGTAGACCTCAAATCGTTTTGAAACTAACATTTTATTCTTTTTTAGATAGCTTTATTGTCAAGAATGAATATTAACCATAGTTTAAGAAATTCGGTATTTGATAAATACTTTTTTTTTAATACGTGATCAAACAGTTTGATTTGAATTGTTAAATATTGACTTGATATGATTTAAGTAATTATACAATATATAATTATGGCCCGCTGTTAAGGGAAACATCCAGATTTGTCAACCCGAGGAGGGAGTTGTTTCCCGAGGGCTCTGCCAGAGGGAAACCACCCCTCCAAGGGTTGACAAATCTGGATGTTTCACCTCAATAGAGGGCCATAATTGTTTTATTATATTTAAACAGTTTCATTAATTCCAAATCAGGAGGTCGTGTTATGGTTTTAATCTCTCAAAGAAGACTGATATAATCTGCTAGTGCTTTTTAGAATCTACACGGTTGTTTCTCTCTTTGACGTCATATCCGGGTTGTTCAGCAGGAAACAATAGGGTTGTTCCCGCAGTGATGTCATATCAAGGTTGTTTGCTAAAACATCCGAGTTATTTTGAAGTCACATGATTGCTTTCATCCAATTAAATCTTCTCTTACTTAGTAAAATATAATACTAAGTAATATGATATACACACTGACCGATTGTTAATTAAGCTGTTATTTGGACTGATCACGTTTGACCGATCTACTTTGAACGGCATGTACCAACAGAATTTGAAAATTAAGTAAAAATCGTATTTTATAGGAACAAAAAATTAAGTTCCTATATCCATTGAGACATTTTCTATCTTTTGATATGTTTCTTTCATTCATTAATAAACGGTAACGTTTCTTCAGTGTACTGTCCGGGAGGGCAATATTTCATGATCAACATCCGTTTTATTCTGTCCTCGGACTTCATCATAGGCGAACAACATTTCACAGCGGACACTATTTAATGTTACACGCTCTGGAGTCCTGTCACTGGGGTGTTTAGTCGCTCCCCTTATTTGCACTGGAATGTTCATAATATTACATCTATAATGCGTCGATGTTAACTTGCATTCGAAAGCTTAAAAATGGTATTCTGTCAAAAAAAAGTACAACACTTTCTTGTAGCCTTGTACCGGTAAGTCTTTTCGTTTAGTGTTATACATAAGATAAATAAACACGACACTAAAACGTTTTTAAAACGAAAAAAACAACAAAAACAAAAACAAAAAACACAAAACACAAAAAAACAGACTTGATGGCTGGTTATTTAGTTTTTAGTAAATCTATAGACTTTTACCTGGAACGGATGAATGTTCCCTTGTTGTAAATGCAGGCTCGCTCTGTCTCTTGGGTTATCAGTATGTAACACGATCTAAACTTAACTGAATCGATTTTGTAAAATGAAACATTGTAAATCCATGCATGATGCAACTTTTTGAATTTTATACAAAAGTCAGTCGTTACTCGTGACATGCACAATTTAAATGATGACCATTCATATATTGATTTTTGTACTACAAAGGGTCAAGCTTTCACATTTAAATTTTACATAATCGCTGCTGTTATACACACAATATTGTTGGCGCATAAAATAAAATAAAAAAAAAATAGCCTTAAACTTCAGCATGAAAAAAATTCTTATTTACAAGTTACAAAGTTTATTCAGTTTTTTTACTTGTATTCCGAGTAAACTGCCTTGTTTAACTTTTTTATTTTTCAATTAACTGGTAAAATTATTAAAATATGGATTTTAGAAACCGTTACTATTAATCTCGAATATTACATAAAAGTAACATGATTTTTGAATTTAAAAATTCTAATATATATTTCATTTTCGTGTACAAGTGAGGCCCGTCATGGGTTTTTTGATTACCTGGCATTTTTTAATGATTATTTCATTATTATCTTGCGTTTTTATATACTTTTTGATTACTAAGCTAAAAATTTATTGATTACCAAGGTAAAAATTTAATGATTATTTGATTACGAAGGCAAAAATTTAATGATTATTTGATTCCTAGCCCCCCCCCCCCCATGAGGACCCTCGTTATTGGAAAATTAAAAACTTTTGTTACAGTATTTAAAGAGGGTGTCTACGCCCTGTGTACTGTGGCACACAACATAGTGCCTCGGATTTTTGTTTTAAATTTGAGATGATGAAAAAATTAGATGAATAATTTATAAGTTAATACCATAATTTGTGTAAAAATTAATAGTAATGCTATATGGGACGCCAAACTTGGTGTATAAGAAAGTGTAAACTGATAAGTGATTTGGATATTGCCTTCTGGCAATACAAATAGCTTTAAACATATGGACGAGTCCGTAACAAATTGTGAAATTTCACATTTTCATGGATGCTAATATTGAAACATCGCTTAATGTAATTTTTTTATCAGATTGAAAAACAGAGAATTCTTGTTTTAGATCGTATTTTCACTTGAGTCTCAATTGGATTATTCATATTTAAACAATTTCTAGCTTTCTGTGTCATGTAAACCTTTTAATTATTTATTTTTCCTACGGCATGGGAAAATAGTTTACCCATGAAAACTGTGTTGTTCTATTAAATCAGTACATCACAGAAAATTATAATTTTGCCATATCCTACGAATAAAAGTATATTGGTATTCACTTAATGACAACTTCTACACATGTTCTACCCGTGACAAGACAGTAAAATTAACCACACAATTGCAATGGCCTAAAATCGACTGTGACAGTTTAGGACAGTGCATGTCAGTACATGTAAATTCTATAAACGTCTGTCATTACCTGTAACAGTACATGGCAGTCCATAATAGGCCAAATAAGTACTGTCACAATCAGGGACAGTTCACCACAAGCATGACAGTCTTAAACGGTTAAAAAAGTACTGTCACAAGCGGGGACGGTTATTTACAACACAGGTAAATACTGTTACTGACTGTCATTTACTGTTACAGTGTCTTACAGTTTGTCGCAGTCATGGGTATGTCTATAAACTACTGTTAAGTACTGTCCCAATCAATAACAGTACTTTTCTAGTCTTAACAATTGTTTATAGGACTTTTCCAGTTAATGACAGTTAAAAAAAGACTGTCACTGGTACGGACAGTACTTTTTTCTGTTCATAGTGTAAAGAAGACAAATTGTGATTTAATGTCCGGTGTCCTTTAATCCTTAGGTTTTAGAATTTACATAAATTTAGATACAAAAAATACCGAAGTTGCATAAAAACAGTAAATTTCGTTATGCTGTACACGTGTTTCAAGGAGTAACCTCTCATCAGCAGCATTAAAATCAAATGATGTGGTAAGCCATAATCTAAAAGTTGTAATAAAAGAAGTACTCATTACCAAATAAATCGAAATAGAAAGCCAAATCCAGTACCAACGACACCTACCGAGTGCAATACACGGAATGAAGCCTCGGTATTTTTAAAGGATTAGAATTTTGATAAAAGCAGTAAATTTCTGTAACACGCGAGGTAAAATTTTCATGTAAGACAAGTCTGACTATCGGACTGGTGAATACCCCCGGGGACCTCTGGTCAACCAGCAGTGGCATCGGCCCCATGGTTCAAAATACAAAAAAAATACCGAAGTTGCATAAAAAACAATAAATTCGTTATGCTGTACATGTGTTTTAACACATTTCATCAGCAGCATTAAAATCAAATGATGTGGAAAGCCATAATCCAAAAAATGTAATAAAAGAAATACTCATTACCAAATTAATTGAAATAGAAATCTAAATCCAGTACCAAGGACATCTATCGAGTACCATGCTCGGTATTTTTTAAGGGTTAGAATTTTGATAAAAGCAGTAAATTTCTGTAACACGCAAGGTAAAATTTTCATGTCAGACAAGTCTGACTATCTGGCTGGGGAATACCCCAGGGGACCTCTGGTCCACCAGCAGTGGCATTGGCCTAATGGTTCAAAATACAAAAAAATACCGAAGTTGCATAAAATAATAGTAATAGAACAAAGTGAACACATGAAATGTTTCTATTATTTTTTGCCTGGCATCGGGTAAAAGTGATCGTAAAAAACACTTTGCAATTTTATTTTATGTTTGTTGACGATGTTAATTACATTAATGTAGCGATGTTCTCACATACAGAAATAACTGTTGAATAAAACCGGTGAATAAGGCCGTCTAGAACTTAATATGAGATATAAGCTAAGCTCATTGTTGAAGGCCTAATCGTAATTTCATGATGAAGAGCAAAAATAAGAGCCTTGTTCATTTGCTTGATTTCAACATTTATTTGAAGTCATATTTCGCGTATTTGTCGTCATAGGTATTAATTGCGTCAGCGATGAGAAGATAGAATTGAGAAATCAGTATAAGGAGGATTCGGGATGCACCAATGTAGTCATAGTCGCTTATACGACCGTTGAAGTCCGATTGAAATTGTACAGTTATCTACAGAAGTTAAAAAGGCGTGAATTAGACGCCGACGCAGGTTACATTGTCTATTCATCTCAATCTGGTGACTGGAATACCGAATCAGATGATTATTTAGGGGATCTTAAAGACGAACATCCAGACAATAAACTTACGGAGTTGGTGAGTAGTTGACCTAAAAACTATACCTACAAATTGGAGAGACAAGATAAGATCGGAAATACGACAGTATGTAAAATTTAAGGAATCATTCTCAACTTCAAGAATTCTCTCACGAAAAAGTTTGATACGAAAAAAGGTATGTTCACCAACAACAGAACAATGTGAAGACAATGATATGCGTCTTTTAAAAAAAGGGAGAAAAGATTACTGTCCATCAAGCAAGGCAGAGAGTAAAGGTTTTTTGTGTTCGACAAAAGAAAAATTATGGATGATTTCAGGACAAGACCTTATGAAATTTAAACTGTATAAGCAGCATATGGATGGTTCTCCGACCCTTGACTGCTTTATGACGGAGAAATTAAAATGTGCACATTAAAATTTGTAATAAGTTAATTATTTGATTAATATTAAAGAGTAAACACCTTTAAAGAAATCTAAAACGCAACAAACAATACAGAATGGCAATATTGAGTTACAAAACAAACAAAAAAAGCACATACCTACAATAGACGAAAATTATAATCATATGCCACAATCCACACGTGAACTACACTAACGACAAATGAAAGACAAGAGACAAACATTAATAACCATAGGAACTTTGTATAGCTGGACTTGGTACAGGTGTTAAATACTTATCTTTCCCAATACTAGGATTTCCCCGAGGAAAAATTAGTATACTAGAATACTGATATTTCCCCCCGAAAAATGCGTGTTTTCTCGATTTTCCCCCGCGGAAAAATTAGCGTATACTAAAATTCCCCCCTACGGATAATATGTTATGTGTATACATATACTAGTTTTCCCCCACATTAGAATTACCCCCTTTTTAAGAGGAATTTTGCAAATGGCAGATAAGGTAACGATGTCGAATTTATCTTTCATTTTATCTTGAAACACTTCAAAGAAAGCAGGATATTAAGGAATGAAGTAAATCAAAGGTACAAAACGAATAGCTAAGAAAGAATATCTAAAACAACAGGGAAGATACATTAAATATATACTTCTGAAAATCAACCCAACAGTGTTATCTGCAAACATATATCAATATGATGTTATGGCTAAAATAAAAGATTTTTTTGTACCAAGCTAGTATATCAGCTGCATATAAATAATATACATGTAAGTGAACTTGGTAACTTGCTTATCTCTGCCGGATTTGAGAAATGTTAACGTTAAATAATGAATAAATATAAGGGTCTTTAGAATTAGGACAAAAGAAACACCTGTCCAAAAGAGGGTCTAACTGAGAAATTGGGGTAATATCAAAATTACCGAACAGATTTATCAAGAGCCGAAGTCTATGAGACAAAAAGACAAATAAACTACCGGAAAAATTCCCGACCGCAATGATCATGACGTAGTACAGACATTTGAAAAGAAATGTTAGGTATTACCGGTTACATTGCTACGCAAAAACTGACCTTCTATTGCGGTAGTGGCCAGTAGCAACTAAGCAGCGATTTCCATTGAAAGGTAGTAGACAGAAATGATAATCCCAGTATTAAGTAAAAAAAGAACCTTGAATCAGAGTTTGGACCGAAATTTTTTCCACAAAGGACAAGCGACTGATATATATATTTTTCAATGATTGTATGAGACGGAATTCTTTGAAGCGGTCACGGAGATAACTATGCCAAATGAGAATGTCTATATAATTTGTGCTAGCTCTCGGGTAACGAAAAAGCTTTGAAGCATACATTTCGGAAGCAGAAGAAGCTGAAATATTACTGTCCATGTAAGGGAAATTGATAATTTTGAATTTAAAATCGCCCTTTTTGTCGTAAATTTTAGAACTTAGATGACCATTTTCGTAAATTCGAGATGTAAGTGCAAAAAGATAAATCGAGAGGTGAATAGCAAAATCACCTTCCAAATCAAGCCCCACAGTTTGGAAGTGATCTCATTATTGATATCTCTGATTCTAACCTCTTTAGGTCTTAACATTAGACCCTTACATATATTTTCACAACGTAGGTAAACGCGTTACAATTTTGGGAATTGTGAAAAACTTAAGCTTTCTTTAAGTCAATGGAAATACCACCCCCTCTGGTCATCACTTTATTTACTTTGCCTTTTTGCCTCCTGGACTTTGGCTCTTGACACTTCCGCTCGGTAATGTTGTTATAACCCTTATATACAGGAAAATTTTGAATTTCTACCAAATTGCGCAACTTATAGATTTAATTTATAGCAGTATCGCGAGCATCTTAAAAATGAAAAAATAAAAAAAACAAAAACAAAAACTAACAAACAAACAAAAAAAAAACAAGCAACTGGTAATACAATGTTTTATAAATAGAAAAGAATTTAATGCATAGTTAATGAGAAACATCGGTGGATTTATCCTTTTATCGGTGAAAAAATAGATGATTTAAGTAGCATATCGATAAACCCCTTTTCATACTTATATTGAAAATATCTTCCCTTGGACAATGTACCATATATAACACACTTGGTAAAGGGAGATAATGAAGAAATATTTCTCATAAGTGTTTCAAATACATTTTCTTATAATAGATTATGTCATGACATTTTATAATTTGCACAAAACAAAAAAAATAGTCTATAAATCTTTTTAAACCTTTACATAAATATAATAAAAACTTACATTTCATGCAAATAATTAACATGATTAAACGTGCCATTCCGTAGTTCTGGTATTGAGTTGTTATTCAACGATCTACCAAACAAAACATAAAATCAGAACATACAACAATGTATATATCCAAAAAAAAAACTTTGTTGACATTTTCATTTTATCTGCACCTTTTCCAAAAAATGTTCTTAAAACTATACTGACCAGTGCTGAATATGAATTTGCATGAATCGCTGTATTACTTGTTGATATATTATAAGTTAGGCCAAAAATTATATGCGTGTTTCCAACAAGGAATTTGAAAATGGGGTAGTTAGGTCGGCAGAAAGTTTTTTTGCTACGTATCTTTCGTGCATTGCATTGTATGGGTGTCATTGCCGTATTTCTGGTATTTAGTCGTACTGCTAAAACAGGAAGTTTAATCTGACGTCTAAAAATGGCGTGTTTGACCGCAGGAGTCGGGAATATCGTGTGATTCTAACCATTTTTCGTGCATTTTCTAAAGAATAATGATAGCGGTTGTAGGAATAGACACATCTGTTACCAACAAAACGGAAGATTACAGCTAAAACGATCGAGGTCACACAGGAACATTTGAAGTATTAAAAAAATGCAGTAGGGTCGGAAGGAAAATTTATGGACGGTCGGGTAACCGGAAACACACATATCTCTTTATTTGGCCTTGTAACGACCAGGGGACAAAATTTCAGCTGTATAAAAAATAGAAATTTATCAATGCAAAATGGACGGAAGGAAAAACCGTGACAACGAGTTTTGAGTGCCATTGGGAAAAGGAAAAAAAAACATTAAGGGAAGGAATTCCGCCTTCTTTACAATAAAAGATATCTGTGATCGAAAACTATAGACGATATGTTTATACTGCATTGAGCATGGCAATTTTCCACACAGTTGTCAGGAATGGTTCGTAAAGGTTCTGATATAAATGCTCATCGTAGACAGCTGCTTTCCTATACACTACCTAAGATATGTCGGTCAGCTCCGTCAGCCCTGTAGATGTTACAGCAGTTGAAGACAATCAAGGTGCCGAAGAAGAGACCAAGAATGAATTATGCAGCACCTATGACTCGCTTACCATGATGCATACTAACCTAAGGACTCACAAAGCTTAACTAATATTGTGGGGACGCGTTCCTTTTGACTCTATGACTCAGATTCATGAATCATACAAATTTATGGTCATATTACCGTATTGCTGACATATCTGTAGATCATAAGGCGCTCCTACATGACGCCACCGGGAATTGCTACGACGTTATCATACAAGGAAAATAACCCGAAGTACATCTGATTATATACGGAAAAGATGATGAATTATGGAAAACACATTGTTGTTGTTTTGACATCGATATATGATCATATATAAAAAACACATCAAAAACATGGGTAACGCTTTATTTGCTCTTTAGAATCGATATACATTTGGAAATAGGGTGGGGAATCACATGAACATATTTGGAAGACACGTCAAAATATAGGAAGCGTTTTATTTCTGCTCTGGAATCAATTTAGACCAACATTTAAACCAACATGGCCATATTTTTAAATGGGATGGAACATTACGTGACCTTCAAATTCAAGTTAAGTGATAGGAAATACATAGAACACAAAAGATAAACGCGAAAATCATTAGATAGGTTGAATACTCTGTGAGGGAGTTCATGGTACGTAGAACAGGAGATAACTCTAGAAGTGGTGTGCCAGACAACAACGACGTGTTCTACTTTTTAATTGGCAGTGATTCATAATTTATATTCATTTGTAAATGTCTTTCAGTTTGGCCTCCACGCTCTCTAGTCGCTCGCGGAGAGTTCGTGCACCACGTCTTCCATTGGAAAGTTCCAGTATCTGCACTGGAAAAAATGCAGGCGCAGCTCATTCCTAAAGAGTCTCTGTCTCCAGATTGCAATCTCACGTTGCTTATCAGGTACAAAGTTCCGTTGGCTTTCAGCACGACTATAAAACGTCGGTCGTTTGTTTACGGTGTCCTGTCGATCAAATTGAAGAATTACGCGGATCCGTTTGACGGGAAGTGCAACGCCACCCAATGCGTGCCTTGGCGATCCAAAGTGTCGGTGTTGGCGACAAAACTGCGCGGTCTGTCCGATACGCCAACCGGAAGTTTGTCAGCAAAAGATACCGTCGCCGACATGCCTTGAAGAAAACATTCCAGTTCGTATCCGTTGGTTCTTTTGTCATCGTCCCTCCTGCATCGTGTGGCGGGCAATTCGTCGCAGCAGCTCCCTTATCGATTACTCTCGAGTCCAAACTCTAGTGCAAATACCAATCCGAATCTTAATCAGGTCATCAGGTCCATTTCACTTCCACCTTACGCAACTGAATAGTCGTTTTCCTCCGTGATTTCGCGTCAGGTGTGTTTGCCATCGCCCCAGATGTCACTGCGTAGTTTCAAGCATTCGGGAGTTCGGGTTCCAGGTCCACCACCAAGTTATTCATGAGGTCTCTTCGTGGCCTCTTTAAACTTCTGCACTAACAGATATTAGTGATTTGGGTACAACTGTCTTTCAAGTGTGTCGATGGGTTGGCGATCGACGGAATTGTCGAAGAGGACGAAGTAGTTTCAGTTTCCTATCTTGGTCGGGTCCTTGCCAAAATACAGGTTCTCATTAACGACCACCATCGATAAGTTCTACATAAGTGATGCGGGTGTCTCTGGCCGATATCGCCATAAGGTCGTTCAACACGGGCATGTACATCGAAGAAGTGATCTGCGTCCAAATCAGACGGGATGCCGTAAACGAATTCCACTTTAGGAGTCACCACCCTTCCGATCTTGCTGTATGGGCGTTGCACAACGCTTGTAGCCAGCTGATCCTCTCCGGAACCGGGCTGCACGTCCACTGATATCTCCGCAACATTTCTTTAGCAAAGTACGTTTTGCCGCAGGGGTCGGACTTAGGACGATAATGCTGAACAGGTTTCGAAACAAGAAACTGCCTTACATCTTTTAAGGTGGTGTAGTCTGTCCTTCTGCGATGGTGGTGGTCCGTACTTTTGCGGTGGTGGGCTTTTCATCTTCTGTGGTGATGGTGATAGCCTTAATGAGGGTAAGGGTTGTATTACTACAAATCCTTGTGTATTTCGACAATGCCTCAGCATGCCGTCTGCACTGGAAAACTGTCGATGACAGCAAAGGCCCTGCATCTCCATGCCGAGAGTGGTTCGATTTCTGTTATTTTTCTTCTACGAAAGGGTAGTAAGCAAAACAAGTGATCATCTTTACAGCGACACACTCGTAGACGATCGTATCTCAGGGTGATTTCCAACACGTCTAGATCACCTCTAGTCCACTTGTGAAAGAACGGTCTCCCAAAACCACTTCAGTCGTCTCTTCGTCGTTTCTCGTGACTACGGATTGAAGCAGCGGAAGGCAGACTTTTCTGACATACGATTCGTCCCTCACCACATCGCAACACACGTACACCCTCCGCTTCAGGCTTTAGAAAACTAAGTGGGAATTGAATGGTTCCATCAGGATTTCGATACGTCCACTTCTATAATCTTTGATGGTGGTGGTGTATTTCCTATCACTAAAATCGAATTTAAAATTCCCCGTTTTTCAAATATGATCACTTGATGTCCCTACCCTTTTCCGAGTAAGGTAATTACATAGCCTAAGTCGACCCCCGAGAATAAATAAAGCATTTACAATATTTGGACATGTCTTCCATATATTGCCACCTCATGCCATTCCCATTTCCAAATAATGTCATGTTGCCCTTAATCTAGTCCCGAACAAATATAACGATACGTAGTTCGATTTGATACAAGTACAGTGCTTGTACGGTAAAACATAACCAATCACACCATTATACCATACACCATACACCATGCACCATTACACCATACACCATGAACCATTACACCATATACCATACACCATCACACCATACACCATTGCACCATATACCTTACACCATACACCATGCACCATGCACCATACACCATACACCATAAACCATGTACCATACACCATACACTTTACATCTTACCTAGCATCTTACACTATGTCCAGTACAATGTATTTGCATTTTGGTTTTTATTTTATAGTGGCCGGTACATACAACAAATGAATTTTATCTTTTTGTAGGACAAAATGAAGATTTTTAATAAAAATTTGTCTCGGCGAGATTTCATTTTTCAGTCTCAACGCTAGAATACTTTCCACAAAGCTTGTTATTTACAATCATGTAAATAAAATAAAGGGCGACATATATTCGTTTGCCGTATTTTATTTCGCGTGTTGCTTTTTCTCGCTTTTAAAATGTCATTTTTGCCCCGGGATTTTTGCCCTCATCTTACTTATTAAGTATTTCCTTTACATCTTTCAATTATCGAGCATACATTATCATATCATTATGAAGGAGGCAAAGATCGTACAGCGTCCATAACCTTTTTTTTGTATACCAAACACGATCTTATTTCACGTGAAATGTACATTGTACACGAGAATTTCGATATTTCTTCCATCAAACAGAACCTATTTCTATTTTTTTATACAACGTAAAATGATCCATTCCTTTAAAACCCTCATTAATCATATAAATAGA
>MJUU01063530.1:0-21911 GCA_002080025.1 Modiolus philippinarum | reverse complement strand
GTAGATGCGTCTTGGAAAGTTACGAAGCTCCAGGTAAAAATTAGGTCACTTTGACCTACATTTCATGCATGAGTGACTTAGGTTAAAGTTTTTGTAATAGTCCAAATCTGGGATACTATAACTCGTAGAAGAATAATATTTTGTATGTAGATGCCTCTTGGAAAGTAACGAAGCTCCAGGTAAAAATTAGGTCACTTTGACCTACATTTCATGCATGAGTGACTTAGGTTAAAGTTTTTGTAAGAGTCCAGATCTGGGATACTACAAGTCGTAGAAGAAAAATATTTTGTATGTAGATGCGTCTTGTAAAGTTATGAAGCTCCAGTTAAAAATTAGGTCACTGTGACCTACATTTCATGCATGAGGGACTTAAGTTAGAAGTTTCTGTAAGAGTCCAGATCTGGGATATTACAACTTGTAGAGGAAAAATATCTCATATGTAGATGCATCTTATAAAGTTAGGAAGCTCCAGATAAAAATTAGGTCACTTTGACCTACATTTCATGCATGAGTGACTTAGGATAAAGTTTGTGTTACAGTCTGGATTTTAGATACTACAACTTGCAGAAGATTTATCTTTCATCAGTAGATGCATATATGCTTGAGGTATGAGGCTTCTGATTGAAATAAGGTCACAACATTTCTTGCATGACTGGCTCAGATTTAAGTAATAAGCTAGATCTTGAATGGTACAACTTCCTTGAGTGCTTATATTACTAGACAAACATTCAATAAACGGGCGAGGGGATAAGCTGTCGTTTCTGACTGCCCATTCTCTTGTTGTGTCGCCTGCGTTCACGCAGTGGCGACATATAGGGATCACTATCCGTTGTCTTGCGTCGTCGTCGTCGTCCGCCTCGGCGTCACAAAAATTTCTGTCACAGTTTTCTCAGGAACTATGTATCTGAGCTTTCTGCAATTTGGCATGGAGTATCAGTATGGGGACTTTTACCGTGTAATAGAGTTTGGGATCTCTCACATGCCCACTTCCTGTTTGACGGAACTTAGAATATTTTTTGCGTCTTGAAAATTTCTGTCACATTTTTCTCAGGAACCACAGATCCCAGCCTTCTACAATTCAGTATGGAGTATCAGTATGGGGACCTATACCGTGTAATAAAGTTTGGGATCTCTTGCATGGTCACTTCCTGTTTGACGGAACTTATAATATTTTTGTCGATTGGTGTCACAAAAAATTTCTGTCACATTTTACTCAGGAACCACAATTCCCAGCCTTCTGTAATTTAGCATGGAGTATCAGTATGGGGACCTATACCTTGTAATAGAGTTTTGAATCTCTGCCATGCCCACTTCCTGTTTGACTGAACTTAGAATATTTTTCGAGTCTTGAAAATTTCTGTCACGTTTTTCTCAGACACCACATATCCCTGCCTTCTGCAATTTAGCATGGAGTATCAGTATGGGGACCTATAATGTGTAAGAGGGTCTTGGATCTCTTGCATGCCCACTTCCTGTTTGACGTAACTTACTTTTAGTGTTATTACGCAGGCGACACATGTCTTCCGTGGAAGACTTACTACTAAGTTAAAAATTTAAAATCTAACTGTCCAGAGTGGATAAAATATGGTCATAATAGGATAAATGGTGTTATCTTTTTTGTCTAATAATGAATGATAAACACAGAAACTTATATTCCGAATAGATTTGGTGGGAAATAGCATAGGGTTTTATTAAACATATGTTGATATGAAATATATTTTTTCTGTTCAGTTTAAACTTCACATGTTATTAGAGAAATGTTTTTTTTTTTCTATCACTAGCCATTTTATGTTATTTTACTCTACATATTTATTTACAGTGCCATGTGATCCATCTCAGCGTTGTCCAGACACGGTACAATGGGTGTGTGCTAGTAATGGTAAAAGTTACATGAACGAGTGTAAAATGAAGAAAGAAGGCTGTAGACTTGGACATGATCTGAGAATTGAATCATTTGGCGAGTGTGAAGATTCAGGGTCAGGGTCGGGGTCAGGAGGTAAACACATTGTATACATATTTTCATGTGGTTGATGCTGTACATATGCATGTGCATCTTTTTGTCATTTTACTGTCAGGAAGCCCACCAATATCTCCTTAGTTCGTTTTCATGACAATTTTTTTATTGACATTGGTGAGAAAAAATGATGTTCATTAAAAAATTGTCATGTATTTATTTTTTTATCGAATACAGATATACAGTCAACCCTGTCATTTGATCACTCCTATGTATTAAGTGCCCCCTTTCTTATGTGATTTTGTGACCTGGAGCTGATAAAGAACTCTTTTAAACAAGGACACAAGTTAAAACATGGGATGTAGGCTCTTAATTGATAGATACCTTACCCAAACCTCATCTAGAGCTTGTCACAGTGGGCATTATGAATGTAGAGTAAATACTTCCAAATCAGATGGTAAACATGCTTTTGCAATAATTTCCAAAAAGAGATGTACCATTCTTGGTCCCCATTAAGAACAAATTTGTTATTATATGATGACATGATATATTATGTCAACTGGTATTTATTACTTTTAGTCAGGTCTCAAAATGTTTAATGTCTATTATTTTTTATATTTCTGAAAAAAAAAAAAAAAAAAAAAAAAAAAAAAAACAGACTTAGATATTATTTATTTCTCATCAATGAAATTGAGGTAGACTATTGGAGTACTCCAGGCGCCTATGTATGCATCTACATCTATGCCAGCATCCACATTTTGGTGTGTATCTTTGCAATTATGCATGGTAGGGTCATAAAACTTTTCATTCAGGTGCATCTTGATTTGACTCACAGTCTCTGAAAAAATTTGGTCTATTTGACCAATATTTTTCGCGTGATTGCCTCGTATTCAAATTTACATTAAAAATGGTATCTTGGTCAATGTACATGTACATGGTACAATCATGTAACTTTGTATTTGCATGCATCTCTGATAGTAGGTCATGATCAGCATCCATGCAAAATTAGGTCACTTTGACCTTTATTTTCTGCTTGATTGATTTACATCCAAGTTTATGGATGAGTTCAGATCTTCTTTCCTGTACATGGTAGTACCATGTTACTTTGCATATGCATGCATCCAGAGAAAATTGTGGACTCCGTGATCTCATGATTATACACAGCAGGATAATGTAATCTTGCATATCCATGCATGTATGATGGTAGGTCCAGGGAAAATTAGGTCACTTTGACCTATATTCCAATTTGATCAACTTATATTCAAATTTATGGACGAGTTCAGATCTCATTCATTTTGTATGGTAGGATCATATAACTTTACATATTTTAGGTGAACATCCAGGCAAAATTAGGTTGCTTTGATAATGTGCAATAATGATGTGAACTTTGTAATTGTTGATTACCTATATTTTTGTCTCACCAGCAACGAAAATTTGTGGAAGCCAGACTTAGGGCTAGCGTTTCTGATGAGGGCAACATCAACAATTGCAAACTATTGTGAATTAACAAGCTTATGTTAGTTGTAGGTTCAAAGTATTTGATGTGCAGTTGCATTAGTAAGGGTACAACTCAAATCCCTACTTAGTTTATGACCCTGGCACTTTGGTCAACCATAAACAATCACTTCAAGTTTTTTTGCAAGCAAAAAAGTTTGTACAGCATGTACCAGTAGACCTAGCCACTTGATATTTTACATGCAGTTGCGTCTTGAGGAGTACATACCGATTCTAACCCTGATGGTGGCCCTAGCCCTTAGTCACACATGAACGATCACTTTAATTTTTTAGCAAGCAGTTTATACAGCCTGTACCAGTACTCCTAGTCACTTGATATTTGACATGCTGTTGCGTCTTGAGGAGTACATACCGATTCCATATCCAGATGGTGGCCCTAGCCCCTTAGTCATGCATGAGTGATCACAAGATTTTTTTTTCAAGGACATTGTAAACACAGTTCAAAATTATATTTTATTTCTATCGCTGCTGCTGTAGATCAATTTGCAAATTTAAGCAATGCAAGGGGCGGGCGAGACATATCCTGTGCCCACAGTTTATTTTATATGGTTAAGCATTTTGAATCTCAAAGACATCAATACCTACTCTTTTGTAAAAATTGTCTTTATAACGTTTAATATACTGAATGGAATAAAAATATGTAAATGAAGCAAAAATTTTGATCATAATAAAATAAGCAAAAAATTTTAAATTGTGGAGGCCTTTCATGAACCTTTTTGCATGTACATATAGTTATGTAATAACTCATGATACACTAATTTATCTGTTTTACTGTTCATGACACAACTTTGGTATTTTTGTATTTTTTTATTTCACAATTACCCACAATGCTTTGTTTGCACTATATAATCACCTTGGCTCGATGTTGTATGTGTTAGTTTTTTGTTATGTACATTATATTTTGTTGATCAATATAAAAGACGGAGAAGAAGGCTCTGGTGATGAGGACATCATGTTGATATGTGAAGAGGATGTTAACTGTAGATTTGGAGGGAAATGTGTAGCAGATGGTCGCCATGGATACAAATGTGATTGTAACAAAAACTGTAAAGCTGTCAGGTGAGTTCTTATTTATGTGGTTCTAGAGTTATGTTGGAGTAAACTTTTCTTGGGCTTCCAACCAATAACTTGTGAACAAAATTGCAAGCAGTCTTCAAACTTTGAAATAATGTGTAATTTTTATTCCACCAAACTTAGGCTAGGCCTGATTTCAGGTTCATAGGCCCAAGTGGTTCTCCAGTTATTTGGCTGGAAACTTTGAAATTTTGTTAATATTTGCTACAAAACACAGTAACATTTGAGGTTCAGTGGCCGAAGTGGTTCTCAAGTTATTCTCTGGAAATATTTCTAATATACATAGAACAAAATTGTCACACAAAAAACAATTGTCACAATAAAAAAAAAAAAAAAAAAACAATTGTCACAAAATAAAAACATGATTATCACAATGTAAAAACACAATGGTTCAAAACACAGAGGTACCAGAAACAAAATGTCATTCCATACAGAGCAAGAAATAAGAATTGGCTGACTTACTGCATTTGTATTGATTGAATTAAACATGGTAAATGGTAAAAAATCATGAAAACACACGAAAATAACTGCAGACATGTTTCACAAAATAACCTAATTATTATTACTTACAAGAACTAAAAATTGTAAATTTTAACAAGCAAGTTTTAGCTGATAGCAAGATCAAACTGAATATATTATGTTTTCTTAAACTTTTAACAAAATGTGGGAAGCAAATTGAAAATTAACCCATTTGGTTTATTGGACCTTGCTGTAGTTTCAATAGCTATTAGAGTATTTATTATATTTTAGTTTTTGATTTATTGTAAATAATTTTCAGACAGACAGTATGTGGATCTGACGGTAAAACTTACGGAAATCTTTGTCAGCTGGAAGAAGAATCGTGTAACCAACAAAAGGAAATTAAACAGATTGATCTAGATAATTGTAATGGTACTATTGATTTAGATAACTGTATATTAGTAAAATTCTATAAAATAATTGTATAATATGTCTATAAGACAAAAAAAATGCATTAGTTGTGTGTGTCGGAGATATATAAAACTAAAATCTAAAAGATTATAGACCCTTTCAAGATGAGGGCTTTTCTAGTAAAAATTCCATTGTGGGGATGGAATGCCACTTATTTCTCTATATCCCCACAAAGAGAAAAAATTGAAATATACATGTTTAAGTAAAATATAAGGACACTATAGAAAATTACTCACCATAAAAGAAAAAAAAATCACTGGCTTCCAACCCCCTGGTGGATTGATTTAGAGGAACTGGAATACTCACTGCCCTAACTGCAGTGCAACTTAGGGGTAATTTGATGTCAACTCTGCTTCTTTCTTTAATTTGTTTGCAAATCAAAAAGTCTGTTGCACTCTTTTTTTTTAATGCCAGTGCTAAAAATTAGAAAGATGTCTAACCACCTAACTTTGATATGAAATTTATATTTATTTTCACCAGAAATGGAAGAGTTGGCATGTGATGGTTATTCCCCCTTGGTCAATCCTGTTACCAATTTAGATTATTACTGTACCAAGGAGAATGATTGCCCAGAAAAGAGTTACTGTCATATTAATTTCCATAAATGCTGCAAAGAAGGTAAATATGTTGTGTATTACATATTTTGTGTATTACAGTATTTTGTACATTGCATTGTCTTCTGGATTGGTGTACTTGATGAACTTAAATGATTTGTATGAAAGGTTGAGTGAAATGCTTGTTTTTGATCAATCCAGTTCAACAGAAAATTGTCACATATTTTAAAATTTGGCACCTTTCGGCTTTTGCAGCTATGAATTATAAATCAAGAAAATTTTGCAAGGGGGGAGTATAAAAACAAAGTTCTATGCAAGAACTGGGCTCAGTCGGACTGCTTGACATTCTGAATTTTTTTGTATAAAGTACTGGACATGAGATTTGAAATAGTTTTGAACATATTATGGCCGAGATGAAAATTTGTAATCTTTCAAATGTATAGCTTGTGAAAAGTTCATCAAATACAATAAAAGTATTCCACTTACTTGTAACTTCTGTACAGTATATAGTGACATTGAACAATTGGTGTTGGCATTTTGTGTGTTGAGAATATATGAACTTGTGTGATGGTGTTGTTTTTTTATCCTGAAAATCTTCCTTTCACAGAGGACCATAACACCATTATTAATGTGATATCATTTAATACAGTAAAGACATATTCATACAAATGCAAACGACCTTTCATGTATGTTTATTTTGATGGATTGAATGTCTCAACTCCTGTAAGTTACTATATATTCTTCAGATGGCCATTTTGCAACTTATGTCATCTTCAGTGCAAATAAAATTAAACCATTTGGGAGGCCAAAACCTGAAGTTATACTAGAGTTGAGAGATAACAACTACCCAAAAAGGTCTAAATGAAAAGCAAAAATAGTTGAAGGACAGAGCTATGCATGGGGGAACTCTCCGTAGTTTTAGACACATTTTCTAAAGTTTAGATATTACAAGGAAGTTCAGAAATCTCCTTGCAACAAAACTTGCCTGCACGTATCTAATTGGTGTATCACAAATTTTACCCCTTTTTTCTCAAGACCTCATATCCATGAAGTATCTTTGCAAAGCATCTGCCACTACCACTCATTCTTTCTTTAACTAAAAAACAATCTTGTTTATATGCTGTCCTTAATTTCTAAATTTAGGAATGGGAATTTCTGTTGAGGGATTTTTTGTTGAGACGAGTTAGTTCAGACCAGCTTGTATGCATTCATCTCTCACTAAGATGAACAACTATTTGTGCTGTAACAACAAAAGCACAAAGCACATTGAAAAGAATACTAAAATGGGCCCTACTTAGTTTTCCAGACATTTAAAAGATTATTGTACTAACATCCAAATCAAAGCTTGAGATATCTTTTACTCATCTGCACAGGCACTTGTTTCATAGAAAATGTCAGTCCCTCTCTCTCTTCTTCCACGTGGAAGAAGAGAGGGAGGGGCTGACATTTTCTATGAAACAAGTGCATGTGCTCATCTGCCAAAATTACACATCTTATGTTGTAATTTTGCTTTGCTCCATGATATAGTATACCCAATATCTCATGTTTGTGTCAGAACCTGGGTGTGTGAATGGATTAATTAGTTTACCTGTATGATTATCCTGTCAACTTAGGTATGTAATTTCACACACTGTTTTGTAAGGTAACCAAAAAAAAAAAAAAGCACTTGGGTGGTAAATGTCCTTGATAAGGTTTATGAGTTACCAGCCCAAAGTTTGAAAGTTCCCTGATGTAGCTGTATTTGTAAAGGATTATGACTTGCCAGACTAAAATATGTAGTAACCTTTGGTAGCTGTACATGAGGTTTGTGAATTACCAGCCTAAGGTTGGAAGTCGTCTTTGGTAATTATGCTTAATAAGGTTTATGACTTTATTACTTGCTTATGGTCTTTAGTCCTCTTTGGTACACCATCAACCTCTGCTACTAAAACTCTCCATTATACAACAGAAATACTGAAGAAAGTGGTGTTAATCGCAACTCAAATAAGTATTCACATTTGTATTAATAATAATGCAATAAATTTCTCCTTTGGTTTCATGAAAATACAGATCTCACAATGGACAAGTCTTATTGTCATCAGCGTTCTTAATTGTAAAAATTAACTCAAGCAAATTTATCAGTGACTTAAAAGATCATTATGAGATTTCCTACTTATTTTTTTTCAAACTAAAATATTATTAGATTTGATGGTTCATGCTGTTTGCAAAATTTTCCATTTAGAGAGTATAAGTGTCAGAAAATTTGTAATTAGAATGAAAACTCGGACCTTTTCTTTTCAAAAGTTTTTCTTATAGAACAACATGAGCAAAAAAAAAAATGAAAATCCATTAAGAATTTTTGATACATGAGACATCAAAATTTTGGCAGGTAACAGTTCTCTATGGAATTTTCCTTTATTTTCTATTAGCTTTAAAAATATATGAAAATATAATTGGAAGTTAATAAAATTTTGTACATTGTCTATTTTATTGATTTGAAAGTGAAGTATGACCAAGAAAGTATGATTCATGTGCAAAGTTTTTAACCCTATTTGAATGGATAAAACCCAAGGATATTGAATGCTTCTGAAATCTGACTCTCATACTCCCTTAAGGAGGTTCACTGAAAATCCTTTTTATTTTCAAATAGAGTAGCAAACCCCTTAAGAAACTGAAAATAGTTTTATTTTACTCACAATGCATTGGCTAGTTGTTGAAACAGCCAGATGTACTTGGTGAGAACTTGTTCTTGGTGAGATCTGTTGGCTGACAAGTACACATATTTCATCTGTACACATATCTAACTTTTTCATGTGTATATTTTCATGGTGTGGTTGCTATAATTATTGTGTGTTTCACCGGTGTAACTAACAATAGAGTTTCAGAGTGATATCAGTGAAAATTGTAAAGAATCCACATACGGATGTTGTCAGGATGGAATCACAGTGGCATCTGGTCCCCTGTTCCATGGATGTCCTAGTAAGTAGACTAATTTTAGTACAAGTAATTTTTCAGTTTTAATCAAACAGCTAATTTTGCTGAAACATTCTCCATTTTGGATGGTAATCATTTTACTTATTTTAATGAAAAACATTCTGTCAGTGTTAGAAATGGAAAAAAGCCACCATGTAGGATAGTGGAACAAAGTGAGAACTGATGAAGGCCAATGGCCGAAACGTCTGATATGGTTATGAAGAATACAATAAAATATCGATACTTTCCCTGTGGAATTTATTCAAAGGATAATGATTTTACCTTCTTTGTTGGTCAGAATAAAAAATCATTTTGTAATCATTTGATGTGAGAATGGAGAAATTTAATGTTTACTTGTACCATGTCTCCTAATCTTTTAAATAAAATTAGTGAATTTGTAGTAATCGGCGTTTTACATTTCCGCAAATTGGCATTACGTTTCCAAAAAAAATATATTACGTTTCCGGAAAAAATAGTTTACCTTTCCGCAAAAAATAAATATTACTTTTCCGGAAAAAAATTTTGTTTCCGCAAAAGAGATATCTCACCTTTGTAAAATATTTTGCGACTTTATATTCACAATTTTAAGTTTATACAATTAAAAAAATAATGATAAAGACGACCGCTACACGATTCCATTAATTTTCAACATTCAACTTTTTTTTTCTTTTTTTAACTTGTGACATCCGCAATATATTTTGTACAAAAGTATTACATACAATGTTAAAAAGAAACACGTACTATCATAGCCAACAAGTATTTGTTGTATTGATATTTTTTAAAACTTTTTTCAGAAGTTTATTTTTGTGGGTTAAAAAGAGAACATATCTGTCCATTATGTTCACATCATATTTGTATTTCAAATTCTAAGGTAAACATGTTCAAAATCTTAACTGGATTTATCAGTGAAGTCTTATTCAAGCTAATCCCAATAGCCAAAACAAAATAGTGTGGATCCACCAAGTACATTCATGCACAAAGCTGACGATCATATTTTTTGTTAATTTTATTTAATCATTATAAATCATATTGAAATTGTAATGAAAGCTACCTGAATAACCAGGTAAATTTTCGGAAACGTAATGCATAAAATTTGCGGAAACGTAAACTTTTAATTTGTGGAAACCTAATAATTGAAATTTGAAAAATTTGCGGAAAAGTAATGCGCCCGTAGTAATAGTACACATCAGACAACAATACATATGTATAATCACACTGAAAACAATTTTGTATGACCAAATCTGCAATCACCACACACCACAAGTACAAGAACAATAAAATAGAACATCTGTCTTCGAAAGTTTATAGAATTAAACAAAGGATACAAAAAACAACAATGTCCAATATTTTGGAACTCAGTGGGGTTAAATTGGGAAGGAGGATTGGCTTTTTCACTGTAAGGGATGCATGTTCGTCGTTAAAATGTGCTTTTAATAATGGGAAGGAGTGTTTGGCATGAAAAAGGAAATTGGTAAAAAATTCCCCATGAACCAGGGAAATGTTGTTTAGGCCAAAAAAAAAAAATATGTGTGTTTCCGGTAACCCGACCGACCCTAATTTTTCCTTCTGACCCTAAAGTTTTTTTTCCATACTTCAAAATGTTCTTGTGTGACCTCGATCGTTTTAGCGAAAGTCTTCCGTTTTGTTGGAAGCAACACCACTCAGATGTGTCTTTTTCCACAACCGCTAGCATTATTCATCAGAAAATGCACGAAGAATCGTTAAAATCAACAGGATTCCCGACTCCTGTCGTCAAATCCGCCATTTTTACTCGTCTGATTTACACTTCCTGTTTTAGCGGTATGACTAAACACCGGAAATACGGCAATGACAAACATACAATGCAACGGACGAAAAATACGAAGCAAAAAAAAAAAACAACAAAAAAAACCAACTTTTTTCCGACCTACCGACCCTATTTTCAAATACCTTGTAACCGGAAACACACATATATTTTTTTTGGCCTTAAGACTGTTTGTACAATATTTGCCAGCCATGAAATGGGAGAGTTGAGAAAAAAATTTGGAAAGGAGCTCACTGTTATACAGTGAAGGACCAAGCTACAATGATGGGGGTTTTTCCCAGTATTTCAAACATAAACACCACCAAAAAAAATAAACAAAACAAATAAACAAAGCAAAAACAAAAAACAATGAAATTTAAAATAAAGTATGCACCTTAGCACAGGAAAATCTTAGCAGTGTAACCAATATATGTTTTACTAATAATAGAATTGTATTTCCTCTATTACAGGGTAGAACGGAAAACCATCATGTGATATTTAAATCTTATTTTTTGTTTGCATGTTTGTTTTATATAGCTTGAGCAATGTTGTTTTTTGTTTGACTTTCCATTTAATCATGATGGATTGAATTCACAACTTCATTTATATTTTGTTTGTTGTTAAAGAAGACTTATCAATTATACATTCTTTGTCATCTATATTGAATCCACATACTCATAATTATTTGGTTTCATCAAAGTGGATTGATTCCACTCCTTCTTCAAAACTCAAAAATGCTAAACATTGTAATAGGTAGATATATTTTTTGAAGAATGTTTATTATTGATCTAATTTAAGTTGACCATGGATCAGTCATAGATGTTCTTAAGTTTTTTTCTATTCAGAATTTCATAGAAATATGACATCAATTAAAATTTATTCTTTAGAATTTGCAGTAATGAATAAAAATTACCCAAAGCAATTTTATTATGATACTTGAAAATAAATAAAAGTTTGAAAGCAGTTCATTATAAGACTTACAGATTCTATAATTGACAACAAATATATTTGACAGGTGATTGTACATGTGACCAGCTTGGAACCCATGACAACAGGTGTCATCCAACAACCAATAAATGTGTCTGTAAGCCTGGAGTGGGAGGAGCCAAGTGTGATTCCTGTATACCTGGTTACTGGAATATGAACAGTGGACATGGGTGTATATGTAAGTCAAACCAGTGATAGAGCATGATATGTATTATGTTTTTGTCTCGCCCGCTATGAAAAAGTCACGGAAGCGAGACTTAGGGATAGCATTTCCGGCAGCGGCGTCAACAATTGCAAACTATTGTGAATTAACAAGCTTATGTTAGTTGTAGGTCCATAATATTTGATGTGCATTTGCCTTATTATGGGTACAACTCAAATCCCTACTTAGATTATGGCCCTGGTCCCTTAGTCATGCATGAACGATCACTATAAGTCTTTAGCAAGCAGTTTGTACAGCCTATACCAGTAGTCCTAGGCAATTGATATTTGACATGCAGTTGTGTCTTGCAGAGTACATACTGATTCCATGCCCAGTTGGTGGCCCTGGCCCCTTAGTCACACATGAATGATGACTTTAAGGTTTTAGCAAGCAGTTTGTACAGCCTGTACCAGTAGTCCTATCCACTTGATATTTGACATGCAGTTGCATCTTAAGAAGAACATACAAATTCCATGCCCAGATAGTGGCCCTGGCCCCTTAGTCATGCATGAGTAATCACATCATTTTCCCAAGGAAATTGTAAACATAGTTAAAGAATTATATTTTATCTTTATTTCAATGTGCAAATTAAGGTGATGCAATCGGTGGGTGGGACATATTCTGTGTCCACAGTTTATTTTCTTTGCTAAAATGTTGTTAAATAATAATTTCACTGATATTCCTTATAAATATCAATTCCACTTATAATGCTAATAAATTACATTTCCACTAGTATAATACTGATAAAGTAAAATTCTGTTAGCTAAGCTGATAAATAACAATTCTACTTTTTGCTTATGCTGATATATAAAAATTTCAATGGTAATGCTGATAGATAATAATTCAACAGATAAAACTTATAAATATCAATTTCAGTGGTAATGTTGATAAATTACAAGTCCACTGGTAATGCAGGTAAACAGTAAGTCGACTAACAATGCTGGTAGATAATGAATTTTGTTGATATTGGCGATCAATAACAATTCCCCTTTTATTGCTGTGAAATAATTTCCACTGATTATAATGATAAATAACAATTCCTCTTATATTCTGCTAAATAATTTACTCTGATTATAATGATAAATAACAAATCCATTGATAATGCTGGTAGATAATGAATTTTCTAGATAATGCTGTTGAATAACAATTCCACTGATGTTGCTAATAAATAGCTATTCCACTGATTATGATGAAAAATGAAAATTCTACTTATAATGCTGGTAGATAGTGAATTTTCTCGATAATGCTGATAAATAACAATTCCACTGATAATGCTCCGGTTAACAACAATTCCACTGATGATACTGATAAAAAACAATTCCATTGATAATGCTGATAAATAACAAGTCCACAGATAATGCTGGTTAACAACAATTCCAATGATAATGCTGATAAATAACAATTCCAATGATAATGCTGATTAATAACAATTCCACTGGTAATGCTGATTTACAACAATTCAACTGATAATGCTGATAAATAACAATTCGCAGATAATGCTGATAAATAACAATTCCACCAAAAATGCTGGTTAACAACAATGCCACTGATAATGCTGGTTAACAGCAATTCCACTGGTAATGCTGATAAATAACAATTCCACTGATAATGCTGGTTAGCAACAATTCAATGATAATACTGATAAATAACAATGCCACTGATAATGCTGGTTAACAGCAATTCCACTGATAATGCTGATAAATAACAATTCCACTGATAATGCTGGTTAGCAACAATTCACTGATAATACTGATTAACAACAATTCCACTGATAATGCTGATAAATAACAATTCCATTGATAATGCTGGTTAACAACAATTCTGCTGATAATGCTGATAAATAACAATTCTACAGATAATGCTGTTTAACAGCAATTCCACTGATAATGCTGGTTAACAACAATTCCGCTGATAATGCTGATAAATAACAATTCCACTGATAATGCTGATAAATAAGAATTCCACTGATAATGCTGGTTAATAACAATTCCACTGATAATGCTGATGAATAACAATTCCACAGATAATGCTTGTTAACAGCAATTCCACTGAAAATGCTGATTAATAACAATTGCACTGATAATGCTGATAAAAAAACAATTCCACTGATAATGTTGGTTAACGGCAATTCCACTGATAATGCTGGTTAACAACAGTTCCACTGATAATGCTTAGGTTAACAACAATTCCACTGATGATACTGATAAAAACCAATTCCATTTATAATGCTGATAAATAACAATTCAACAGATAATGCTGGTTAACAGCAATTCCACTGATAATGATGATAAATGACAATTCCACTGAAATGCTGGTTAACAACAATTCCACTGATAATTTTGATAAATAACAATTCCACAGATAATGCTGGTTAACAGCAATTCCACTGATATTCAGATAAATAACAATTCCATTGATAATGCTCTTTAATAACAATTCCACCGATAATGCTGATAAATAACAATTCCACTGATAATGCTGATAAAAAACAATTCCACTTATAATGTTGGTTAACAACAATTCCACTGATAATGCTGGTTAACAACAGTTCCCCTGATAATGGTCAGGTTAACAACAATACCACTGATGATACTGATACAAAACAATTCCATTGATAATGCTGATAAATAACAATTCCACAGATACTGCTGGTTAACAACAATTCCACTGATATTTGCTGATGGATTACAATTTAACTTAAAATTCTGTAAATAGTAATTCCACTAACAATTTCACTGATAATGCAGATAAATAACAAATCCACTGGTAATGCTTATAATAACAATTCTACTAATATTGCTGATGAATCACAATGTCACTGGCCAACTTTTACATTTCAGTCCTGATAGTAAAACAAAGTCATTAGTTCCCTTGATGAAAACATAAAATTAGAATCAGTTGCGGCAATATGAGAAAAAGGACTATTCTTGTTACATCCAAATAAGTTTGAAGACCAACACATTCATGATATAAAATTAAGTTCTTTGTTATTTTAGTATGTTACTGTAATCCATATGGATCAGTACAGACAGACTGCCATCAGATGTCGGGACAATGTCTATGTAAGGATGTTATAATTATGTGTTTTGTTATTTTAGTATGTAACTGTAATCCATATGGATCAGTACAGACAGACTGCCATCAGATGTCAGGACAATGTCTGTGTAAAGACGATGTTATAATTGTGTGTTTTGTTATTTAAGTATGTAACTGTAATCCATATGGATCAGTACAGACAGACTGCAATCAGATGTCAGGACAATGTCTGTGTAAAGACGATGTTATAATTGTGTGTTTTGTTATTTTAGTATGTAACTGTAATCCATATGGATCAGTACGGACAGACTGCCATCAGATGTCAGGACAATGTCTGTGTAAAGACGATGTTATAGGAATAAAATGTGATCAATGTAGAACTGGAATTCCTGTTGGTATTAATGGATGTAATGGTATGTGATAAATAATTAATTAATGCTGTTTTTCACACACAATTCAATTTGATTATCATTTTCGTATTAAACTTAACAGGGCCTTGCATTGAGATGAGGGTGTCCTATAGTTTTCATTTTGTTCCTCTGTCTACCTATCCACCAACAATTTTGTCAGTCAGAGATTTCTTTGCTTGGTAAGTGTGAATGATTTGAAAATCTGAAGCTTGGAAAGGATGAATTGTAATGAGTAAGCAATTTTCAAGTTTGTTTACAATTGGCAACCGTGTCTTTGATTTTTTAGCTATAAACAAAATTTTCCTAAAAGATTTCTTGGTTAGTACCTTTGAGAATGATTTGAGATTGGGTCTGCAAATGGAAATGATGAGTTGTATCATATAGGCGATTTTCAGTTTTCTTTCTCAACTACTTCCTGTTTATAGATACTTAGATTTTCACTTGGAAACCAAATTTTTGTCAAAGATTTCTTAGCTTGTATCAATAGGATTGTTTTGAAATTTTGTCTGCAGGTTAGAAATGATAAGTTGTATTGTATGTAAGCAATTTTCAAGGTTGTGCGCAACTACTTCCTGTTTACGTATACTTTGATTTGTAATAATAATCCAAATTATCATCTAAGATTCTTCACTTGTATCTGTAAGTTGTATCTGTTTGAATGATTTGAAGTTTTGTCTCAAGCTGGAAAATGATCAGTTGTATCATGTAAGCGATTTTCAGGTTTGCCTCATGACTATTTTCTGTTTGCTGATACTTTGATTATTCTATCAAAACTAAATTGTTGCCATAGATTTCTTGGCTTGTACTGGAGGGAATGCTTTTAAGTTTGGTTTAAAGTTTGAAATTGATGAGTTGTATTGTGTTGTAAGGGATCTCCTGGTTTGTCGCTTGACTATTTCCTGTTTGCAGATACTTTGATTTTTGTCTCGCCCGCGACGAAAGGCACAGAAAGCGAGACATATTCGTACAAAGTATGGCGGCGGCGGCATAAACTTTCATGTTAAGTTTTTGTGATTAGGTCATTTTCTCAGTAGCTATAAGTGGTAGGTCAATGATATTGGTATATGGGTTGCCCTTGAGTAGTACATGACAGTCTGCTATATGGTTTTTGTCTGTGACCTCAATTTCATGGTCCAGTGAACATGTAAAGTTTTTGTAGATAGTTAAGTTTCTCAGCAAGTATTAGTGGTAGGTCAATGATATATGGTATATAGATTTGTCTTAGGTGGTACATGTTAGTCTGTCATATGGCTTTTGTCCTTGACCTCAATTTCACAGTCTAGTGAGCATGTTAAGTTTTTGTGATTAGGTCATTTCCTCAATAACTACAAGTGGTAGGTCAATGATATATGGTATATAGGTTGGGCGTGGGTAGTACATGACAGTCTGTCATATGGCTTTTGTCCTTGACCTCAATTTCACGGTCTAGTGAGCATGTTAAGGTTATGTAATTAGGTCATTTTTTCAGTAACTATAAGTGGTAGGTCAATAATATTTAGTATAAAGGTTGGTCTTTGGTAGTACATGACAGTCTGCTATATGGTTTTTGTCTGTGACCTCAATTTCATTCATGGTCCAATGAACATGTTAAGTTTTTCTCATTAGATCAGTTTCTCAGTAACTTTTCATGGTACGTCAATGATATTTGGTATGTTGGTTGGTCTCAAGAAGTACATGACATTCTGTTATATGGTTTTTGTATGTGACCTCAATTTCATGGTCTAATGAGCATGTTGAGCTTCTTAGTATCTATTAGTGGTAGGTCAATGGTATTTGGTATGTGGGTTTGTCTTGGGTAGTTTATGACAGTCTGCCATATGACTTATATCCGTGACCTCAATTTCATGGTCCAGTGATCATGTTCAGTTTCCAAGTATCTATTAGTGGTAGGTCAATGATATTTGGTATGTGGGTTGGTCTTGAGAAGTACATGACAGTCTTCCATAAGATTTATGTCTTTAACCTCAATTTCACGGTCCAGTGATCATGTTAAGTTTCATAGTATCTATTAATGTAAGGTCTATAATATTTGGTAATTGGGTTTGTCTTAGATGGATCATGACAGCCTGCTATTTAACTTGACCTTGACCTCATTTTTAAGGTCTGGTGATAATGTTTGGTTTTCAGTATCTATTAGTGGTAGGTCACTGATATTTGGCATTTTGGTATGGGTGGTACATGACAGTCTGCTATATTGCTTTTGTCAATTACCCTAATTTCATGGTCTAGTGAACTTGTTATGTTTTCCGATTAAGTCAGTTTGAGTTTTCACATCAATTTTGCGAACAGGTAGGGACGGGCGAGACATCATTTAGGGTCCACTCTTGTTATATTATATAAACCAAATTTTCATCAAGATTTCTTTACTTGTATTAGTGGGAATTATTTGAACTTTGGTCTCCAGCTTAGAAATGATAAGTTGTATTGTGTAAACAATTTTCAGGAATGTGGTGCAACTACTTCCTGTTTACCGATACTTTGATTTTTAATTATAAACCAAATTTCATCAAAGATTTCTTGACTTGTATGTGTAGGAATTATTTGAAATTAAATCTGAAGCTTAAAAATAATCAGTTGTATCATGTAAGCGATTTTCAGTTTTGCCACTTGACTACTTCCTGTTTGCTGATACTTTGATTGTAAAGAACTTAAATGTGTTATTTTTTGCAGAAGGGGCTCCAATAAGGGGAACATGTGATGAACTTATGTGTGGATTTGGTGGTGTATGTGTGGAGCGAAACAACATGGCATACTGTGATTGCAGTAGTCTCCCTTGTTTGTCTACAGTTCATGAAAATTCAGCTGTGGTGTGTGGTAGTGATGGGAACACCTACACATCTGAATGTCAGTTACAGCGTGCGGCATGTGAACGACAGAAAACACTACACATGCATTTTCTTGGACCATGCGATGGTGAGTCTGAAATTGACACAATATGGAATAAATTAATGTGATAAGATCATAATGTATGTGACCAAAAGTATTTGAGCACCGAGATTTTTCCAATTTATTTGACGTTAAATCATATTTTTTTCCCAAAATTATTTTGAAGCCATCTCTCATTTGATTTCAGTGAAATGTTTTGCATTTTAGTTTTAACGAAAACTCGAATGTAGTCATAATATTGAAATTATTTGTGCAATTAAAATATGGCAAAATGAATTATTTTTATTTTAAGAAAAAAAGACAACATCACCAGTGCATGGAGGAAGACTATCTCGTAAAACAACAAAATATGATGATGACCCAAATGTAACCAAATCTACTGAACGACCAACACGGGACAAAAAACAGCCACCACAAGGTAATGTTATATCTGTAGTAGGCTTGACGCACAACAAATGACAGCAAAGATAGGGTAATTTATCTATACCACACATATATTCGCAGAGACAAAAAACAACAGCCACAAGGTAATGCTATATCTGTAGTAGGCCTTACAATTAAATGCACAGCAACAATAGGGCCTGTAAGTCTCATACAATTTTGGAACTTCCGGGACCAAAAACTGTACCCGGAAGTTACATTTCAAACAAAGAAAGATTACGTTTCAAACAAAAATTTGAACGTCACAATCCTCAGACGTCATGTTTCGGCGGGAAACGTTTTCAAATTGCCATGTTTATCGTGGATTCTCGTGAGTCACATGACAAGACTTACAGACCCTATAAGGTAAAGAATCCAATGACTGAAATGAGACAAACAATGATAAGTATGAGTTCATTATCTTACAGACCAAAAATTGAACTTTTAAGGTGGTACGGGGTCTAAAATCTGTCAGATAGAATTTTCTGATATTTTCATGATTTGCACTTTGTTAATAGAGCATACAAAATATAAAACTAGATGTTGTCGGAAATGACAGCTATCCACGCACTCCCTGTTTGACACAGAAAACAGTTGTTATACACCCTGGGCATAATTTTTTTGTCTCGCCCGCGACGAAAGGCGCGGAAAGCGAGACATATGCGTACAAAGTATGACGGCGGCGGCGTAAACTTTCATGTTAAGTTTTTGTGATTAGGTCACTTTCTCAGTAAGGGCTGTTCCAGAAAAATTGACATGGGGGGTTTGAAGGCACTTTTTATTGACCCCCACCACCCATAGAATTCTTCCTCATATGTACAATACAAAAAGATGATGAAAACACAACCACCCACAGTAATTTATATAAAGTGCCTTCAAAGGGTCCCATGCCATCTTTTCTGGAGCAGCCCTAACTATAAGTGGTAGGTCAATGATATTTGGTACACAGGTGGGTCTTGAGTAGTACATGACAGTCTGCTATATGGCTTTTGTCTGCGACCTCAATTTCACGGTCCAGTGAACATGTTAAGTTTTTGTGCTTAGTTTAGTTTCTCAGTAACTATAAATGGTAGGTTAATGATATTTGGTATATAGGTTGGTCTTGAGAAGTACATGACAGTCTGTCATGTGGCTTTTGTCCTTGACCTCAATTTCACGGTCTAGTGAGCATGTTTAAGGGAAAGTTCACTCAAAAAATTAAATTTGATATGTTATTCAAACATGTATTTTAAAACGTTGCTGCCGTGACCCGTTTTCAGATCTTAGGTGGTTATTCTATAATTTGTGTTTTTGTATCAAAATTTTAACAAGCAGGGGGCTGCCATATTGACTTCTTCCGGTACCTTATACAAGGCTTCCGGTACCTTATATAATATGATTTGATTGGTCAATACTCGATATCCATATACCATATAGGAAAAATAAACTACAATGTACGCTATCAATTTACGTCGATCAAAACATGGACATGAAGTTAGGGAAAAAAACTATTAATTGTCCGAATTTCGAGTTTCTATTAGTAATAAATAGAAAATGTTAAAGAAACTAACCCTTTTTCAAAAGAATGTAAATTTCGTGCATACCTTTATTTTAATCCTTTCAAAAACGAATGTGCACACGTGCGGATATTTTTCACGGTTAAGAAATTGTGCACTTACACTTCGATGTTGACAAAACTTAATCCTCTGTAACATGTTACCTTGTAAATTGTAATTGTTTATTGTCATTAATTAAAACCCCAGGTGGTCCGTGTGACACAGGTGAATTATTTGTTCAGGTGAATTTTTTGTTCAGGTGGTCACCTGTGACACGCACGCCACAAAACTTATATATGAATATATACTTGTAAACAAGTCAATTAATCATTTATTCCATAGTCGGAATAATGTTTGTGATGAAGTTGCGATTTTCATTCAGAAAAAAATTATGTGTATCCAGATATATTGTAACTTTCAAAGCATATTTTTTTCCATTAAAAATCTATAAATATTTCATTTTCAAGTACAATTCGTAACGATGTGGGAAATTACAGAATACAGAATTCCCATAAGTTTTGTTTTGCAACAAAAAGAGGGGCTTACGCCCCCCTCCTCGTCCCCCCCCCAAAATCCGCCATTCGGATACATAGCTTGTCGAATTGGTCAAATACAGACTACATTACAAAAAGCATTTTGAGCGTTTTATGGGCTGAATATAGGATGGACTTATATGTTTATTAATCAGCAAGGAATTATAATAATATTCATTATGTGTTGATGTCCGAGAGTGTACAAATTTAGTCAATTTATGTCGACAACATTACAACTTTGGATATTGAACTCATAATACATTTTTTTTACTATTGACCGATTCAAACCAGAGAATATGCTCAAATATAGCAGACTTCAAAACAAAACAAAAATACTAAATGGCTAAATACACAACGCTTGCTGTACGGTGCGAGTTTGTCGTTCCCGACAAGGAGGTGGTTGGCCTTTGCTTTACCCAAGAAGATTCAATGTTCGACAACAAGCATAGAGGTCTCAATGTTTGTTCTTTTTTTTTTGTTGTTTGAAAGTTAAAAATCTGAAGATCTTTTTTTTCATACAAAAGATACTGTCCTAGTCAGCGAGGTTAAAAAAAACAGAGTTTTTATTGTCTCGCCCGCGGCGAAAGTCGCGAAAGCGAGACATAGGCGTGCAAAGTATGACGGCGACGGCGGCGTAAACTCAAGTTTTAATACAGAAGCCATTGATGTAGGAACTTTATATTTGGTCCATTTGTAGCTTACGGCGAACCCTATCTGTTGGACCCAAAATCATGTGACCTTGACCTATATTTCGCGGTCCAGTGACCAGGTTAAGTTTTTTTGCTTAAGTCTGTTTCTCNATAACTACAAGCCATAGGTCAATGATATTTGGTATATAGCTTGGTCTTGGTTAGTACATGTCCGTCTGCCATATGGCTTTTGACCTTGACCTCAATTTCACGGTCCAGTGACCAGGTTAAGTTTTTTTGCTTAAGTCTGTTTCTTAATAACAACAAGCCATAGGTCAATGATATTTGGTATATAGCTTGGTCTTGGTTAGTAGATGTCCGTCTGCCATATGGCTTTTGACCTTGACCTCAATTTCACGGTCCAGTGACCAGATTAAGTTTTTTTGCTTAAGTTTGTTTCTGAATAACTGCAAGCCATAGGTCAATGATATTTGGTATATAGCTTGGTCTT